>JARQTH010000282.1:1181193-1321816 GCA_030142595.1 Trachelus iudaicus | reverse complement strand
CACTTGTATCAATATATTGTTAACAGAGTTGCACTCTCCAACACAGGTCCTTCTCCTACCGCGGACGGTTAGAGACTTGAATGGCTCAGTGGTCTAGGGGTATGATTCTCGCTTTGGGTGCGAGAGGTCCCGGGTTCAAATCCCGGCTGAGCCCACTTTTTTTTTTTTTTTCTTTCACTATAAATATCCAGTACATGGTGAATAGTACGTTTTTAAAAATATTAAAGCTGCACACACTAGGTGCCACGCATAATGAAGATTTATAGCGAGCACGTTAATGAAACGGATCGACCGGATAACCATACGCGTAAACTTCATTGAAATCTGTGCTATAGGTTACATTCATTTACCGTCTACTTATTTAACTCTCAATTCTACACGCGTACAAGCACTCGTTCAGAAACAGAGTGACAACGCGGAACAACAAAATGAAATCTATTAGAAGAAAATGATTTTCTGACACTACCATATCCGGGACTATCGGTCTTTCCCATCGATATCTAATAAATTCATATTATTTTCATATAAAAAGCACACAATAACATTCCTTTATTTATTGTTGCAAAAAAAATATAATAAATTAAAATTAAATTATTCATATCCGTATAATTATGGTAAACGAAAATCAATATTAGGAACCCGAGTATCACACCTTGTAAAACCGCCGGGCTAAATGGTACAGCAATAAAACTCTCAAACACAATAAAAATTCTATTTGCCATAATTACATAGTATGTATCGAGGAGCAACCATTATTTATGTAGGTTTAAAACTGTGGGATACGTATGGCAATCTATTGCTGATTACTATACGCTTGGTCAGGTTTTCGGTTAAAGCAGCCATTTCTGAGGCAATTTCCTGAAGGCGTCGACTAGAATTGAACGGATACGATAGTCACAGGTGCGTTTAATATGTGTATTTCACGGTTTAACATAGATCAAACAGCGAACACGTACCTACAATGAGTGTAGGAGGCGTCACCTGCCACCAGTAATGACCAAATAATGACTTTGTGAAACCCTAAATTCATCACGAGTATAAGACTAGCCGAGAGATCACCTTTTATAGGTATATAAGCTAAGGGTTCTTCTTCGGTACGATGAAACACTACCCTCAACGTTTCACGGATTAAAATGCTTTATGCGCTAGTCATTATTTTATGTAAATAACTATTAGATACCTTAGATCAATTCTGCTCGAACTCTGAAACCGGTTTCTTCCTCTTTCTATGCAATATATATATATATATATATATATATATATAAACCAAAGTATAAGACGGCTACTCGTTGTTGCTAGGATGCTCCTGATGTAAAATATCGATTTCTCAACTGAGCTTTTTGCTTAATAAGCGACTCGCTTGGAAGCTCCTTGCAAAAAGTAGACCCTTTCCCATTAGGTTTACTGGCCTCAAAAGAAAATCATAAAATTATTCTTTCGACATAATAATTGGTAATATTACGGATACTATTAAAGAGAGCCTGATACTATCCTTAATTAAGCTTAATTAGAGATCAGAGGAAATTTATTAATTGAAATGTCAATTTAAAAAGTTTGTTATGACATCAGTACATATGTATATACAATAAAGTATCATCATTCAAATGATAGAATTTGAACCATGTTATAATGCGATTATCTAGGTAAACTCTTTACGATAAATTAAAAAACTTTTAATGGGAATGTAATCTGGTCAATATCTTCATAAATTTGCAAGTTTTTTATGCAGTTAAATTTACATTCAGCCTTCCCGTTATCGCTGGGGCTGATTATTTTTTTTTATTTTTTTTTTTTTTTTTTACGATACCAAATCCCATAAACAAAGACGAGTACGGTGTTATTTGTTTTTCTTGATTATTGGGATAACGAGCTAAAGCTTATTAGTATGCTAAATAAATCTTTCACGAGCATAAAATCCAGATGAAATCTTATTAGGAATCATACGAGCTCTGAAGCTCGTTCATAACGTATTTGATACCCCCAATAGAAGCGATATTTGGTAGTATAATTGTTTCTTTTAAAACCCCTAAAAATTCGAGAGTCAAACGTGAAATAGTAAGTACGGGATATAAGAGGTCATTAGAAAAAAATAAGATAATTCTTGAAAATATAAAACCTTATGAGATAACCCTACAGTAAGTATATACATCATAAGTCAGTACACCTCCATTACAAAGTATTCCAGTAAACCGGTAATACAGTCTGAAAGATCACAAACGTCGTATCAGTTTACACGGCAAGGAACACGGCATTATAATCAGTAGAAAAGATACAAAAAGCGCACGAGATCAATTCCAAAGCCAAGAGGTACAAATCGGTTGGGTAAAATGATTCTAGGTATAGGTTTACTTTCGTAGGCGGATTTTCGAAAATTATCCGCGCATCATCGAGCACGCACAGTGAGCTCTGTGTAGTCATTGTTAGCAGACAGTAGAAGCGTCATGATGCATCGACGTCCCAGTTACACAATGCGCATGCGTGACAAAGGCTAAAGGACATCGACACGAGAAAAAGGAAAATTCTTCGATTCGTTCGCTTGTAAAATTCACAATTCCTCTCTAACCTCCACGTGGATACCTCGATTGTGTACGAAAGGCGTTAAGTATGTAAAATTTCGTGCGTGCGCGCGCAGATCTTAGGCTTTTAATGCAAAAAGCGTGTTTCATAAAAATATATTTAATACCTTTACCGGGGGTAACGTGCGATCCGTAATGGCGGACATTTTGGTATTGTCCTCAGCGAGAAAACGGTTTCAACTTTCGAGTGCCCGCAGCCTGAACTCGAGTGTTGTCGGCTGTCGGTGGCTTTTTTCAGCTTTGATCGAGCGCTACTTCAGAGTGCATAAGATGAAATGAATTAATGTTGGGAACGTGGAAAAACTAATATTAAGAGCAGGAGAGCCAACAACAAAAAAAAGAGAGAGAATTACATGTTCCGCACTACTTCTTGGGTACTCTCCTTTTTATGTGTACTTTATGTCGACGGTTGATGTCGCACGCTATTTATATATCAACAGTGTACTTCGTATTATGATTCTTTACATAGAGACACTCAGAGAAACATTCAACGGTTTCAATGAACATAAAATTTATTAACTAATGGGTATATATAGATATACTGGGAAGGGAAACAAATAATTCAATTAGAAATCGAATAATACATTATATATATAGTTTCTATACGTTATCAATGGATCGGTGCGGAAGTATACTTTAAAAGAAATTGACAAACTATCCGTATTCGCGTGCCGTTTAGAAAATTTTTTAACAGTCTATTAGTATGCAACGCTCGATATTTGAGTAGAGAAGAGAATTACACGTTTCACCGATAAAGCAAGCGAAGGGCCCTTTCCATTTAAGTTGGTGTTGGCATTAGGCAGAAACGTGTCTGATTAAACAAAGCAATTTAGTTAGATGCCTATTTCGGAGAAACTCGCGCTGGCAAGTTCGAAAGTAAACAAGGAAGTCATAATAAATTAGGAAATGTTATTGCGTCCGAGAGAGCGCTATTTACTCTTCGATATATATTGTTATGTTCTTACCTAAAGACAACGTAAATTTATATAAAAAATTAAATGAAAATTTTGGACGCTTGATATCCGTGTGGATATCTGGAGTAGGTTCCACCATCTAGAAGCACTAGCGAAACGGATTCTTTCTCGCCAGACTTCAAGTTTATTATGAAAGTATTATGATAAATATTATAAAGACAAAAATGCATTCAGAAAACAGAACGAGCAATTCAAGATAGTATTGGATAATGTAAAACAATACTATACACAACATAACCATGAAATCTAGTGTCGATATTTCTCGAGATTGTCCATCTCGTCGAGAATGACAGTTCCTTTCGGGACGTTGATTACTCTACAATTACTTTCGATCGGCAAACTAAACGAGCAATTACGATTATGCGCGAGAGTTCGTGATTTTAATAATCGAAAGAGACTCACCGATAGCAGACGAAGATGTTCCTGCGATAGCTGGATCGGTGTAGATAGCTGTAGATCACTGCCATAACTAATCTGACTGACTGTCTCTAAATTACCACCCACAATCGCGGCAGCTAGAAGAAGCAGAATGAATCCTTAGTTCAGTGGTTTTCCGTTGGCGGCGCGTCTCCACTCTTGACGTCATGCCGACGGACCCCGTTGGGTCTCGTAGCGCTCCCGCACGTACTATTATAGCGTCTACAAAATCCGCACCATAATTCGAAATTCATTTCTCAACTCAAGATTTGAAATCGTTTAATTCGTAATCGTCATTATCAACATTTTATATTATTCCCGGTAACATATGCCCATTGAAGATTTTCCCTAACGGATTTCTAGAAGTAACAATTACGACGAGACGCTCGCTTTTTGGATTTACTTTTCCTCGTGGAGCAGATCCTTACTCTTGTGAGCTTTCCGATCGGAGATCTGGAAAGCATCCAGGCCAAGTCCTACGATAGTCTTTTCGATGGGGACTGATCCTCTCCATTGTCCACGCTCACGGAGTGGCAACGACATTCTTGTACTTGTCGGTTATCCCCAGCTCGGTATATCCTCGGGCGCCTGGGTTCTGATAGCTCGCTTTCATTACAGTAGCTATCCCTCCTTACGACTACATATTGGAGATTCTCTTGAGGAAAGGGTCTGATCTGTAACACCGCACACTCTTTATAGCGTCTCTTGTGTCTCCTCGTCTCCGAGGCTATATTCGATAAGACCTTCTAGCTCGTTCCCGGCTCCCTTTTTCAGGAACTTTTTCTGGGCTGAATGTCATCAGGTGTCCACAACGACTAGGTCACGTTCCCTATGTAGTTCCTTATAGCTTGATATTGGCATCATGGTGGTTTCTTCATGAGCTTCCCATCAAGATCGACAGCGTCGTTACGGTTGGTGTTAGATAGTATAAAGAAAGATCGAATCGACTAAGAGAAAAGAAAAAAAAAGATGAAATTTTTAAATGATACCTTAGGTGATCGTATGTGACTGTCGTAGAGCGGTAAGCTCGCTTCATCGAAATATACGAGAAATAAATCTTTCAAAAAGAGCCGCCAGCATGTAACGTCACAAAAAAAATATATATATAAAAAGTGGAATTTAAATTGTTTTACTAATTAATACTTGAAATTGATATATTTCAAATGATTGTATCTCCATGGGCCAGGTTGAAAGTTTTCAAGAGCCTCCAACAATTCTAGAAGAAAATTGCATTCTCGACAAATTGAATCTCCTCCTTAAAAATCTCAGTGTATATATATACATAGGTATACTCACGTTTGTCAAGGGCCCCGTTAATGGACCCAAGGAATCTTCTTCGCGATTCTACGTTATTTCGTAGAACTGTCCCAAGTGTAACCATTGGAATCTAAAGTACGGTCACGAACAAGGACAACAATGGGCAAATGTCGTACGGACGCGTAGGAGAGGCGTTAATAAACGACAAGTGGCGTGGAAAATGCTGAGAAACATCTAAGCGACTTTGGCTACCACCTGACTGCATTGAAATCGCTAAACGTCATTTAACGGCGGTGATATCAAAAGGACCGACTTCAGTCAAAGGAATCGAAGGTGACAATTTTTTATTTCACCCTGTGACCTTACGAACGCCCATTCACTAAAGTCATGAATGGAGAATTCTTGGGCTGTTGCTTTCATGAATGGAGCTGAAAATAATGCCGTGACGTTTCTTGTGTTGTGTCGTGTAGTACCTATAGTGTACTGTAGTACTATGGTATAGTGCGTAAACTACGCAGATTGTGTAGAATATGTATAGTACGGTCTACGATGGTGATCCTGAAAAAAGGGAGCCCAAAATACTGTGTAAGGCATAGGACCCCATGCTGGGTCTTTCGTGATACAAGTGTTCCATTGTACCATTTTTGAGAGTGACATTGTGTCGGCTGCTCTTTAACACCATTAACTGCGTTTTACCTTAAATTTAACCCAAAGTGGAATTCCCTCTTGACAAATTTTTCCCTGATTCACGACTTTACCGTGGCTTTTCACTGGGGTAGGTATAATGCGGCGGGTTGCTACTTCAAGAATTGTGAGAATATGGAAAAGTTACTGTGGGAGACTTGTTTAATCTGATGGAAATCGAATGTGTAACGCTACGAATTCAAGTTACCTATTTAAGCGATACAATATCTTGGATAGGGACTATTTATTGTAACTGCTCATTGCGCTGTGTAGCATAAGGAAGTCGTTTACTTAGAACGAGGCATAAAGTATACGAGTAGGAAGCGCACAGCAAATATTATAGATTTTTACTGCCAAGTTATTCAAAGTTTGTATTATGAGAATAAGAAAACGAATGAATGAAGCTATTCGTATGTAAATGTACATCTCTCATAATTGAATTAAGATAGTTTGTATTTTTAGTAAAATTTGTTCTATAGAAATAAGATAGTGGAAATGTCATAAAAGAAATGTCAGAATATATTTTCTAGTTGTTTTTATTTCCTTCGAATTTGTACTATGGTACGTAGTAAAAATATACAATTATTCTTGACAATATAGATTCTATTAAAAATATATACAATATGTACAATTTTTGAGCTGCTACGTAACCGGCTGCACTGGGTTCTAATAAATAAGGCAAAAATGTCGTATTGCCGTCTGTTTCACGTTACTATAAAAGAGTCTTCTAAAATGTCTTAAGAATTTACAATATGTTCGACGGTATGCTTTGTGCAATTACGATTTCTGTATACCGGAGTAGCAATGGTTTCTTGAATATGAGAGTCATATGGCGATTCACTTCTTCTTTTCTTCATCTCGGACTCTTCTGATCTATTCGCCGCTCGCTTAGAACCTCTTGACAAATCATGGACATCCTGAATAGACGGTAAAAGATCACAAGTCATAGTTTGTTGCTGTAAATTTGGCTTCTCATCACCACAAGATCTGCGTCGGTACTCAGCCTCAATTCCCACTGTTAAGCCAGTCGAATTTTCGAAAGTAGAAGAGGACGAGTTATCGTTAGCAAACTCCGAACCGCCGGAAGGTCTCATTCTGATAGTCAAGGATTCATCCTGTTGTCCTCTAATCTCGGCATCCTGCTGACGAGCGTCCCGAAATTTCTCCTGACTGACTTCATCCTGCTCGCACTTCCGGCCCTCATCAGCGCAGCCATCCTTTTTCTTCCCGCAGGTTCTCAAACAGCAACACTTTTGACTCTGGCCAGCTGGTAGATCCTCTTTCTTATACTTGACTCGGCGATTTTGAAACCAAATCTTCACCTGCTTCTCGGACAGCCGTAAATTCGTAGCAATCTCGATCCTCCTCAGACGCGATAGATACATGTTAGAAGCGAATTCCCTCTCAAGCTCCAATAGTTGAGTACTCGTGAACGCAGTACGAATTCTCTTGGAGCTACTGGCAATGGAATTCGGAGACTTCGGCGGTGGCGTCGGGGTGCTGTTTCGCGAAGGCGACTCATGCGGCACGGTGATATCTGTAAAAAAGGAAATAAAATGAATTAGTTACAGTTAAAAGATACAAATTTTTCTATAACAGCTTGCGCCAGTCAAGGGAACAGCGTGCACCCGAATAAATCCCAAAGGATATTATCAGTAATAAGGATACATCCACTGTGTTTCCACATACCGCCATTAACCTTATTAATATACCATAAAGATATTCACCTGAGAGTCTGCTCGTAGAGACGTTTAATGGCGACGGAGGACTCTGTCCGGGAAGTGGCAGACCAACGATCCCAGGAGGACTCAAAGGAACAGGAACTGGCAATGCCGGCGGTCTAGGCACTGGTCTCACGGGTTGATAGCCCAGACCCAGGTTGAAAAAGTTGAACATATAGTTCGGTAACTGATTCCCGTAGTAGGGCAGTGGGTAAGACGGTGGCGAATTATTGCCGATCAGCGAATCCACCAGGAAGCTACGAGACATCTTAAAGTTTCTCCCAACCACCTTTTCACACCCCTCGCGAGTACGAGTATTCACTTATGCTTTCACGATCTTAATTATCTTCACACAGTATGTATCACAGAAAATTCGTATTTTTATCGCGACACCTACACGATCCAGGGAACACCTCGTAGAAGCAATTGGTATTAGGAGAGGCTCCTGGAGAAAATAAATATCCAGGGTTCTACGCAGTTCGGAGTCACCCCGAGTTCTGAACCCAAAAAAGGGCCCGTGCTCAGATATATACAGGGTGCTAACTCCACCCAGGGGTTGGTATTCTTTGGGGGGCCTTTGTCAAGGGCCCCGCCCTTTGTAGGTACCCTACCAGCACCCTAACCGACAGGGAGCACGATGCTGTCCCTAGGGAAGGTGAATGAGTAGGGCATTTTAGGCGTTAATTCGACGGGTGGTCATTTCTAAAGTTATATATTCTACCCAATTTTTTTTTCCTAATTTTTGCCAATTTACATAATTTTTTTCTCATTTAACTTCGATTATCCCTTCGCGATACCGTGATACTTTCACCTTTGTTCTTCAAACTCTTATCAATCTTTCTCGAGAACGTGCTGAAGAATCGAGAGAAGGTAATCGAGATAAGCTGCTTTTGTCAAGTTGAAGACACCTACTTAAGTGTGTCTTCTTCGCAAGCCTTTCTTGGCACGGTAGTAGCACTGGATTAAGGAGATTTAGAAACAAAAGAGAAGGGATTTAAAAAAAAAACTTTAAACAAACGTTTTCAGAAAATCACAATTAACCAGATACATTATTCGAGTATCCCTTACTAAATTGTAATAACGTATAAGATAGCAGCTCAGAATTGGCAGACGTATTTATGCAATATTCCAATTTAATGGAAGAACATGCCAAAGTTTCAGATGCTTTGCTCAATTTACATAGTAATCTACACGAGGGATCGAAATTACCTATTTTCACCTGAGTAATATGCGAATGCAGGAAGCGGCTGTATACAAAGCCATACGTGCAGCCACATCGAACAATTCAATTTCAATTATCGAAATAGGAAAAACGACACTCCTAATGACCTCTCATTACGTGGCACAGGTTCGGAAAAAAAGAAAGTAATGATTGTTTCTCCTATACTCACCATACCCACTGGGAGTATACACGTACATACGACAGTCTGTTTTTAGATCACACCGATCGTACGTATTTCATTGGCCTTGGCGCTAAGCGCAACAACACCCTCCGTGAAAGTCACAAAGCGGAAAATTAACGTTTAACGTAAAACGTTGAGTATCCGCTGTCACGATCGACGTCAATATTTTCGCTGCGTCATCTATCGCGTTTCGCCTCGTGTGAACGACACGATCGTCTACACCTGTCCGTCTCGATACAAGAAACTACAGTCCATTTCGAAGGATATTAATAATAAAAAATAAAGGAAAAAAGAAATAGTCGTATTTTTTCAATCTGACACTTCAAATCCAAAATTATTTACACAACAATAGTTAAATAAAATTATTCGTATATTTACATCAGCTTGTATTTATAGAATTGATTTTAAATAATTCAATACAGCACTTTGATGAGTTTACGCGAAAGTATTGTTATTAACAGAAATGAAAATTAATTAGTGAATGATTAGCGTAATTATAATTATATGTATCCTATATATAATATATATATATTATATATATATGTATTAAGAAAATCAATTCGGTAGAAGCCAAGTACGCGGTCCCGTACAGTCACCATTTGAAACCCTTAATAGGAACAGCTAATCCCGTTACAATGTTACAACCCTGTACTCGCCGGCAACCCCATCATCACATTAAAAATCATAGTAACGTTATCTTATGGGATATTGAATAATACAATGTGCATCTCGGCATATGCTATAGCTAAAAGTTATATACATATATATATTCCATGATTTTAAAAGGGTCGCAACCCTCGGGGGTTGTACGATCCATGAATGTACCGTACGTGTGTACGTGTATGCCATTACTCGAGTATCTCACGTCATTACGTATCAAGGATATTTTAATTTCGGAGCAACCCCTCCCGAACTAGAACCATACTATTGGTTCAAATTCGTCCCTGGGCGTGTCGAAAATATTAAGGGATGCGAAAAGGGGGTTCTTTTGCCACTGGATTTCCGGATCAGTACTCCGTGAAATATATTCGATAATACAACGATATGAATATACTTTGACTGTAACGTTTCAAGGTAGCTTGTCATATTTTAAAGAAATTCAAAAAAAATTTCTTTACCATGCAAACCAAGTGGATACCAATAGAACGATAACCAAAGATTTATCAAACGCAATTTATCAGTCTGCTTAATTATATATATAGCTTCGCTTGCCACCCCAGACATTCCCTCAAGAAAATATTTCTCAGAAGGGACGCTGCCTTATTTTGTACCGAGAGAAAAAAATATATTTGTCCCCGACATCGCCGGTTGGTACGGCGAGAGCGAAGGAAGGGTGTGTGGGAGGGTAGGGGAGGGTGATGATTTGACGCGATAGAGTAGGGCAAAAGTTATCCCGACTTCAAAACTACCGACAACGATGTGCATAAAAATCACAGAAAAATGGTCTGCACCACCCGGACTTCTGTGCGAGTGGCAAAAAACTCGAACCAAGTTTAATACCTTAATAAAACTAACGCCAATAAGAAGCAAAAGTTCGAAATACCATAAGGAAAAGACAGCACGGTGCGTATATACGCGAAGGGTTGAGATCGTAAAATCTAGCAACCCCTTGGATTTTTTAATCAATCCTGACAAGCCCCATCTTTTTACGTACCCTTATCTCTCCCCCTTATTTCCAATAATACCTTATACGCGTCCCGTATAGATAAGCAAGGAAAAGCATATCCCAACCTTCAAGCTTCAACCAAGCCGAAGGCCATATTGAATGCTAAGCTGATAATGACGACAGTGACGTTTAATCAGCCAGTATTTTTATTTTATAGAATAAAAAATATAAATAAGGTTATACAACAGGCTAACGTGCTTATGTATACAGCTAATACATACACATAAAATTGGGGGAGGATATCGACTGGACAGAGAAAACGTATATGGTATTTACTTACTCCTTTTTTTTTCTTTCTTTTTGGTAAAATCCAAAATTAGCTCGGCTCATTTCACCTGGTAAAAAGTGCATTCTTCATGGAGCACTCGACAAAGGAACATCCCATTGAGTAGCATAGCACGCCATTGGTCAGCCATAAAGGAGGGAATAGAAAAGCCGGGAGTAATCATGGGAATGGTAAATACGATTCGAGATGTCTTTTGGTGGCACGCCAAGCAAATAATTGAAAGCTTCAAGAGAGAAGAAGTAATAGTATACATATATATGTGTGTGTGTCCTCATTGAAAAAGGGCTAAAAACTTGCGAAAATCCTTTCTTGCCATAGAAGCCCAGGACTGAAACGGCATACGTCTCCGTTCCATTGTCCACGTTATAAAGGATAAAGATATCTGAGCATCGGTAGCGACAAACTTTGAACGATTTGAACGAGACGACAAATCGCTCTCAACCCTTTTCAAACGTTACACATGAATATCCGCTTGAAGTTGTCGCTTCCGTTATTTTCTAAAAACCAACAAACCAGCACACTCGATTCAGAAGGATATCGCTCTGCGAATATTTTGATTTTGATCTTCTCGATCTCTATCGTATCCACGTATAGGAATCGCTCCAGGCAACGTTACGCGTTTGGGAACTCTCCTTCGTTACCTAAGCGCAGAAAATCCAGATCGATAACGGAAGACAGACTGAAAAATTGTACCTCGGTACTGGTAAGCGTCCCAAAGGACAGGGCTGAAGCCGCGGGCACCTCCTATTTTTTATTCTACCATTTCTTCGAAGCTTCCATTAGAAAAGTTAAAAAAAAAGGAAATAAAAAAATTTTGACATACGACTGGTATCGTCTACGGGTATATATGTGTCTATGGGTAAACTCGATGCATATATAGATATGGTAAATAAAGGGATCCGAATTTTTACGCGAAACTGGCAAAATGGATACCTTACACGTAGATGGTCTTTTGTCAGTGATGCTACATTGTTTCCCCAGTATTGTTCGCAACAATAAGAAATACTCCCTCCACTCGGAATCAGCCTAGCATGCATCATTCGGTAATTTCCCAGTGCATGTGTATACCCGCCGGACAGCATCCAGCATCAGCACCCCATCAGGACCACTTATACTCCGTACTCGGAAGTTTAGTATTTTTGTTTTGACACGCGTAGAAGAGGCTACCTTAGCGGCCGACGTTATACGGATACCCCATGGGTTGTTAGCTCGACTCAATTCACTAGAATCTCCTACGAAATTATGGCTCCTTTATTCACTTGGAGCGTTTAAGATCTAAGCCGTGAGAATATCATGGAATGTAATGACTGGCCCGTGAAACATCATGAGACTTGGTGCTTCAGTCATTCTAGATAAAAAGAAGGTTAAGCCCATCTTCCCTATGTATACTGGAACAATGGGATAAAGTACTTAAAGTATATTCCATAGGGAACAATTGATTTGTCTCAGTGTCTTCAATTATCTCTGTTTTTCAGTGCATTCGAGTCGAGATGATTTTCTTGTTCTTTAATCTTTTTTTTTCTTTCTTTAAACTTTTCTACAAATTTACAGAGATTACCTTTTTTCGATGAGCAATTCGATAATCCATGGAAATTGACCAGTGCTTATCGATTGTCACGATAGTATTTTTACTAGTATTTATTTACAGTAGGAAATTAATTAATCGCTATGTATAATCAGTTAAGGGAATCATTATTTCTTTGTGTTCCTTGAGACCTGAAAATCCTGGAACAATAAGACCCTCGGGACCTTTTCGCAAATCTAATCGCCAATTAAAAAGATGAATAAATTCCCATAATGGATTTTCGTTTGATCTTACTTTGTTGCCACGCCGTTTTCGCGACGGTCAATTCGCTAATAGCTCCTGCCGTCGATCTTTTACTTATGTCTAACTAGCTCGACGAAAAATGACTGGGCAGTGACGACGCAACTAAAACCTTTGAACCGAATCCTTTTATAAAGCTCTAATTTCCCTGCACCCCATTTCTAACGATACGGATACGTGTTAGAAATTCATCACTTCGTCTATCTACTAAGAGCCTATGGGAAGGTGCTGTAAGACTCTTTATAAAATATGTTCGGTATAGTTTACTTCGAAGAAGGATTATGAAGGTATGGGTACGAACAAAAAATGACAAAGAATGTTATGTGGACGATATCAAAAATGTATTCACCGCATCGCCAGGTTATGAGCCGATTTTTACTGTGAATAATGTATACATATACAATAACAGAGAAGAATGAAAAAAATTTATTTTCAAAAAAAAAGATCAAATATTATTATTATCGACAATGGAGCTTCGTGTTCTTAGTAATCGTATTTAATGTAACTTTATTGCAGATTCCCCTATGTGTAACAACAATGAAATAAAATTGCAACGTAACAACGTTTCGCAACGCGGCTACCCACTTCCGTTCACGTGTCGCAGAATGTACGCGTGCAACGGGTAGTAAGAGTCGCCGACGCCCACTGATTAGAGATCCATCATTGCGCTAATAGAGGCATTGTCCAAAATCGAACAGTCAGGAACAAAAGTTTCGCACGATAATAAAATCCTGCGAGTGTTCGCGTATCGCTAACGATGTATGGAAATAAAATTGATAAACCGATTAAAGCATGCTGGTTACTATTTTGTCTTATGAATTAAAAAAAAAACGATTCTTGGCATGCGATACGACACGCGTATTAAAAATCACACGACCAGGTGTTACCAACCTACGGGAATCCCCTAAAAATGTCCTAGGGAGTCACGAGTCCATAAAATCCCATAAACACCCCGTGGAGTGGTCCAGCGCGCGCCTGAAAGGAATAAAATATCGCTTTTGAGGCAATTTTACGGCAATTTTCCGATCGGGTGACTACAGCTCGCGCAGGACACACTGATCCCAGGTGATGCTTTAGGACTTACGATGCTCCTTTACGTTTCAGTTTTTTTTCTTCTCTCTCTCTCTCTCTCTCTCTCTCTCCCGAACACGACACGGCCACGAACTATTCGCTATTAATAGCGGCACCGCCCAAAACGACGAATTTTACGTGGTTTCCAACACAAAAACACGAGATTGGTAAATGGCCCGTGCTCGTATTCATAAACTTGTGGAAGCTTCCCTACTTGATGATAGAAAGTGCTTCCCAATTTATTTATTCAGTCACAGGGGTTTCGATGAACTCGAGAGAAGTATGAATCCAGAAGAGGATTTATTACCGGGTATTCAGGAAAAATTGGTACGTTCGAGTGGAGTACCTTTTCGATATAGTAAATAATTATTAAAATTAAAAATTAAATGATCTAGGATACTTGAATTGTGATTATAATTTTTGCTGTCTATAAACGGTACTATGGTTACTTAGGATCATTAAATTTTATACAAAAGTTGTGTATCCTTTCATTTCTACGGCTACGTAAAACCGTGGTTATACGTGATCCCACCCGTTAGGGGCTATTTTACATTTTTCGTATCCGCCAGTTAACGCGAATCGAATCGGCTGAAACGTTAACAATATTCCAGCCCCCACTGGCCTCCCTTCTTTCATAAGTACAAACTCGAATGACAGAGAGATACGCCATTCTGCCCAAAGTATTCCGATATTGTGTTCGAGTGGAGCCGAGTGTAGTGTAGGGCCGTGATTTAGTCATGGCAAATTAGTCACGGAAAGCTTCCTCTACAATAAATTATATCCTTGACACACGGTAGACACTACTGGTAGTATATTCTAAGGATATTTCAAACGATCCTATACCAGTCGCCCAAGGCTCTGAAAATCATACGCAGCGTATGCAACATCCTGTAAGTTTTCGACGAATCAACACATAAGAAAAACAAACGAGAAACTTGTTAACACGAAATTCAGTACGAGGATGTACTGTTATAACGTAGGAAAAACAAACTTGGATATTTACGACTATGAAAATGACTTCGCGAGTAACTTTTATAATAAACTTATAATTAAATTGTACCAACTCCATTTGCTCGAATCACATTCAACCAAAATTTTTCTCACGTACTCTCAGAACCTTCATTGAATCGCGTAGTAGCAATATGGCCTGTCATGTTTTCTATCCGCACAGCACTGAATTCTCTGCTATGACTCTCGAAACTTCTATTTAGGTTATGGAGTATAGCACAGCGCCGTAGAAATACATTCGCCCGTTGATACGATTGCACAATTTCTATGCCAAAATTGACGGCAGAACTTTTTGATGTTGAGAAAATTCGATAAACCCTCGACGTGGAACGCATTATGAAAAATTAGTAGCGTTACGCCGACGCGTGTCACGGTAAATATTTTTTACTAATACAATTTTCAACGTGCACTGTAAATCATAATCTAGTCAGCAGTGCGCAGTGCCATCTAGTATTTCATTGTTCGAAGGTCTTACTAAAGGAAATCACATAATGGCCGATAACAATGTTCTACTTAACGTTGAGTCCGCGTTGGAAGTATTGAAAGTTCTTTTGTTCCTGATTACCAATTGTGGGGCAATAATGAAAGACGTGTTCGTGTGAACTCTTAAATTAATGACATCTTCAAGCCTGACAACTATGAAGCGTTGGAATTAATAGTTTCGTGATACATAATATTATAGATTCGTAAGGAACGAGTGAGACGCATTAAACGCGAAAACTCGAACCACGAAATTTGGAATTTGCATAGATATGAAAGGGAACTTTGATATTTCTATTTGAATATTCTCCAGTCCTTCGTCATACTTTGGAAACGTTGACGTACCCTATATTCCCATAGGTGTATATACACAGAGCGATATAGAACACGAATCTAGCGGTTAACGCGTTTGGCCCTTAGCCAAACTTTATGGCTGAAACGTACATACATAACAGTATATTTACTCAGGCCAGATTTCCTTTCAATTCCGTATCAAGAGGGATCTAATCCCTCAATATATGAGGCTAATTTGTAACTTGTAATCTCTCGTAAATTGCCTTGCCTAACGTAGATTTATAGGTGGAGAGGACAGTTTTTACTTATTGTACCAGATCTAACGTACGGAAATAGCGTGATACGTCCTTACTCCAGTTTTTTTTTGGATTACCTCTGTACAACCGCAGGGGTTAAAGAATCTTTTCCATATTTAATAGCAATTGTTTAACCTGTTCTTAGGATATGTTTTATTTAAAAAATAACATTCGACATAGATTTTATTATGTTTCATAAGGGTTGAAATTTACTTTAATAATTAACACGATAACGAATGGGTTCAAATAACTATACGCTTAGTGTATTGTCTTTGCGAGCTATAGTACGTTCTATCATATTCAACAGACTTCAATCGGTCGATATATCGATTTCTCGTTACATACGATATTCCAGAGACCCATCTATATCATGGGCGTGCGTTACAGTTAAACTAGCAAAGGTTAAAAGAAATAGCAAAAAAGCAGAAACAGCTAAATATCGCATTATCGGTACAGTAATGAATAATCAATGATTTATCAAGCAAAAAAAAAAGTGATTTATATTATTAAAAATTTTTTCAGCTTACAGATGTTTAAGTTACAAACATTTCAGAATACGGTATGTGTGTCCTAGCCTTTATTAGCAACAAAAATTCTTTACTCCCCTCCGAACCGATTATCACTCCATTCGAGGGAAATTATTGAAAATCCTTGTCCCTGTCGGATTACGTAGTTTCCAAAAAAGCGCAAAAATCTTGCATTAGCATAAGCGGCTTAACAGACGGCTCGTGGCAACGGCAGCTGGAAGCCATCTATCCAAAATCTATCCCTATCCGTCCCAAAATGGTGGATTAATCCGATAAATACGAAAATTATCGAGAGAGTGAGAGTGAGAGAGAACGACAGAAGGAGGGTGAATCAACGGGGGAATGATATTCGAAAACTAGGGAAAGGTTACACGGTACCTACAGTTACTACCAAGGGTGGATTTGTTTAATAAGTGGCAAGCGTAAGGGTGTCTTCCCTTTAAAATCCCTTTTGATACAATGCATACAATATCAACGATACACCAAGTTTCCTGACGGCTCGCCAAACAAAACCTATACCCAACCTCATCGTATTGTCATGCCTCTCTTACTAATCTTAGATCACGTCGACTGGTATTACCCTCTGTGACTATAGCCACAAACTGTACTAAATCTGAAGTCAAAGAAATACGAAGCACGTTTATCCGACGTTATGACACTTGGTCAAACAAAAAAATTCTATTTTAATATCCATTTGCAATGGAGATGGACGCACTCTGTCGGAGGATGACTGGAGATGTCAAAAAGTTTTACGTAAATCTATCACACGGCATGGAAAAATAATCGAGTCCGAATGGGGTAAAAGAAAATCTTGATTAAGTTTCCGAGTTTTTCATGTCACCGTAGTATACATTTTTCTTTCGTTACTTTTCCCATATGAGATTGGCAACATAAGAAACGCCATATTTCGTAGGATTATACTGTAATCGCGGTACTTCAAATTTGCTATTCCGCATCATGACTGTTTACCGTTGATCATACTTTCGTCTTGGCAATGCTCTACCCTAATCATCGAGTTTGCACATTATGGATCCATTCCCGCCCATCTCACCCACCTAAACTTGATACAATTTAGAAAGTTCCTTCGTGTTGAACTCAATGAGGAAGTGTGATAAGCAAGGTGAACAGTACATAGTTGACAACTATAGGGATCGTCGTCTATTTACACGGAAAGAATTTTATGCAAAAAAATATCCTGACTGGTAAGTCGATTAGATTATATTTATCAATAGATTTTATGCTGGATGTTGGTAAATATTTGGGAGTAATGAAAAAGTGACTGAAAAATGTAAGCATTTCTTTTCTGACAGCGTCATGCATCTTTCAGGACTATCTTCAACTGGAAGGTATTAACGTTCATTTCCGACCTGTCAAAACTTTAAGGACAAAATGGAAGATGGATTCTAATTATACACTATGTGGCTGGATATAAATTATGACTGTGGCTTACCAATGTAATTCTGCATCCATCTTCGTTTTCTTTTCTTTCCTACCTACTTGGCAATTAAACGTTCTTTTCCACATTAGTCTCACACAACGTTTCTTTTACTTAAGCTCCATAATTGTGGGATTGTGTACACGGAAAAAATACAGTCTGCCACAATTGTGTTTATCCTGTGCTGTATATCATTTGCATTATTTTTAGTTGCTACTTCAAAGTTCTGCGTGTAATTAAAGCACGAGGTGTAACCTACTTCCAAGCTTTAGAGTAACTGTATGATCAATTTTTGTTTCACGCACGTATTAATTCCATCATAAAAGTCACACTGAAACTGATACTCAAGCGACGAGAGAACGTCGAATTTATCGATCTAAGATAAAGGTTTTTTGTATTGAAGAAACTGCACCGTTGACGGACAATAGACTAGGCATTCTCGCGTGTTCCTAACGGTCGAAAAAGGTTCGAATGGTTAAGAGTCAGCGCCACCTCTCGGTACATTTACCTAACGTTGGTATTTCAGTTGGTATCTTGATCTATGGGTATCTGCGACATCCTGGCTCGCATGGTTTCCTATCGATAGGCGCTGACCTATACCTCTTTAGTAGAGAATAATATTTTGATATAAACAAATTTAATTTTAAACCCCTGACACAGCATAGTTAAGAATATTTAAAATGATCAGTATGATATTTATTGTATTTTAATGTAAAATGAAGAAGTAGATCAATCAATCATATCTACTGGCATTCACGAATATTATATCTTCGATTATAATATCCGAACAATAGTATGTATCCGATCGAAATTTAAATTTGGTACGCTTAATGAAGAGATATAATTTATTACAGTTTCAATTTAACCGTGGTCGCCGCATAGAAATCGATTGGCACACTTCCAAACTCGTCGTTCAACGGCCTGAAAGTCACAATGCATCGGCAACATGACAAAAAAGATAAAAAAATGTTCGAACCATAGTACAATCTATTTTCAACGTTATATTCAAGTAAATATAAATAATCCAGCTGTACCAACGAAGCATGATGATGCTTATCAATGATCAAATATTATCAACCCAATGTATTTACCCTCTCAAAAATCAAGACGATGAGCTGTCCCTCTTACTAAATAAACCAAGATATTCCAGATACAATAACTAATGAAATAGTCCAGCATAGATCACTAAATCCAGTATAATTATAGTCAAGACAGTAAGAGAATTCTGTTACAAAACTCACGAAAGTGTGTATTGACCTCTACTGCGAGTACCGTCACAGTGTAAAATACCGAGTGTAGGAAACTACCCTTGGATCTGCAACATACCCCCATAATACATCACAGCTATAACAGTCGGTAAATACATCTAAACAATATCGACACAGTTGAACCACGGTAAAAGTATTATCCATCATCAATATTTATCTTCTCCATAAAGTGTATATCTACATTGAATCAGACACCATATACAACATAAAAATAAATGCACAACTCCGTAACGCCATTAAAAAACAACCCACGCATGCTTCACCTGCATCGTGCATTGTCCTTCGATCTAAAATTTGAAAGTGTGAAGTTTCGCTTTATAGTAGGGGCCATAGAACCCCGATAAAACGGATCAATGATGTTCCATAGTTCCGACGTAACTATGCAGTCCTTTCTGAGTCGGCGCGAGGCTTCTCCTTGAAGCGCCCTCTATTTGGGTATGCCCTCAACATTACCAATATTTCTCAGTAACTTCCATAGGACGGAGACTGTACGACTTGTCGTGCAGATTCAAAGTTCAAACAGAAGAGACATCGTACTGAAAATTCAGACAGGACAACGACAATTCCCAACGAAACATTGATTGTGCTGTTGTTCTGTTAAGGATCACTGCCATTGCTGTCAACTCCCAGGTACGTCACACGGCAACCAGCTGGATATTCGATGTTTGCAGTAAATGACGCGTTATGCGTTAACACGCGATCAATAGAACGGAGTAGTTATTCTTTTGTTGTTGTACCAATGTTAATGAGCTCAAGTTTGTATCCTTGGGACTTTATGTGTATACTTTTATCAGAAAACATATTTTGACAAGGCTTGTGTGATTTCGTTGATATCTCGAGTGTTTAATTTGTTTACACTTAAAATATTGCCCAGTTTGACAATCTGGCTCCTGGACATTTTGGAACATTTGACTGTCCGTACGTCAGTTACGTCAATTTCGTATTGCTGGGAGTAAATTAATTCTTATACTTGCCGTTACACTTTGACGCAGCCTAATCAGACAAAGGATCTTGCATTAGCGATTCCATACATACTTTATCCATCGTGCTGATTGCTACATGATTAAATAAATATGAAGCGATAGGTATCTTATGACAGGATTGTCATAACTGCTAATTCTCCTCTGCAATCCATAGGGATTGTATGATTCTCAAGTATATTTATTCCATACATGTTCTCTCGGTAAAGATATTTACGAGGGCGGATGAAACGATGCGCAAATCCTATATAAATTACAGCTAAGAAGGACACAGAATTTTTAAACACTAAAATCAATTTGAGTACGAAACTTATTTTTAGTCCATTTGTATAGCCTGAAATGTAACTGTTGATACGACAAGTGAAAATCGTAAATGATATGTGTTATCGCACTTGAGTTTCCAGAATGAAATATTACAAATGCTTATATTAAGACGAGATGGATCAATGTAGTCGCATCATTAACTAATCTCAGTACTGTAATCATAACTTCTCGATCTTTAATAACAAGCCAGGGGGTCCAGTAGCGCAGTCATTAACATGTCGTTGACTGATAACAGATTGTATTTTTCATATCAGTATATTTCTCACGATTTCTACAAAACTTTGTGGTTTTAAAATCTTTAAATAGAATCAGCCTCTGTTTACCAGCTCGAAATAAACATGCAATGCATTTCAGAACGTATAAGCAACTTTTGTGTACCATTAAGATATTTCTAAGGAAATTTATATATTGTAAAATGGTAGTAGCCTGGGGATATATGTTAGTGATGAATGTGACCCTCACTGATTGCATCAATTACTTCTTAATTGGAGCAGATTTGATGAAAACGATAAATATGTTCTATTATTGACATTGCCCCACGTGATAATTTTAACACGCCATTAGTGGAATATAATACACGATAGTCTGGTATATACATATTAGCATAAGTTCATTAATTAATATCGATCACATATGTTTTTGCAGCGAAGAAGCAGGATTGTGATTTGAAAATGGGTCAAGAAACTTGACTCTTTATCAGTAGAAAAATTTTACTACAAACATGGACAGTCTAATGAAAAATTTTGTTTTCATTTAAAAGAAAATTACTACCAACAAAATGGAGGCTTCTTCATCGATTAGCAAACACAATTTATCTCTGTTTAAGAACACCCACGATATAGCTTAGCTAACCAAACGTTAATTGATATTGCTCGATTAGTTGGTTAATAACGTAGTAAAGGATATACAGCATTCGCGTATAATGGCTTCCTTAATTCTTCGATCAATCAGCAATCAATCAATGTAATTAGTATCTACTGTTGCAATCTTATGTCAATCTTATGCGATCCAATCGTAGAATCGGTTTGTCAGATTAAATGAAAAAAAGATTAGCTTGTGTCAAATAATTTTGTAAACGTACTTTGGAAACTTCACGAGGAATCCAAACAAAAAGTATATAAAAATAGATACGGGAAACATAAATATTTGGCACCGCTTGGTAAGCACTCTTTTCATTTAAATACGCAAGAATCTGCTGAGAACGCAAATAGGATTAAAAGTAAAAAACCGAGTTAATCAAATTTGGTCACATGTTAAAACTATTTTTTTAAATAAATTGTACAATGCGTAATGACTTGTTCATGTTCGTTACGGCCATACACTATAGATAATGTACGCACTGCGTATTAACGCTCATAATAGGTAACTGAATTTTTGAAAAATTTTTTAATTTAAAAACTTTTTTCAAAATAGCTATTCACGAGGGTTCGATCTCGTACTCTTATGCATCCATGCACTCGGTATCGTTTCTTGCACACGAAGTTGTAAACAGAAGAATTTTGATAACGTGACGTAGATTCACCCTTATCAATCGTCCTTGACGTTGTATAATATCTTCAATCCACAATGTCATTTTAATAGTAAACATCACACGTTTTAAAGGCCGTGACGTGATCTCCATATTGCACTATACCAATGGCACGTCGCACAATCTAACAATATAGTCATTTGATATGATATATATATATATATATATACAAACACACACACACATGATAGCGAGCATAATAACAATGATAATGGTTCGTAAATTAAATAAATATCCTTAACATTACTGATACACTATATGAACTTTTAAACTACTTTCCGCTTGAATTCGCAAAATGCAAATGTAAATTAACCAGCAAATTGTTTATATAATAGAATAATGTTATCACTTCTCCCGTTTCCGTAAACACAAAATTATCAACGCGAAGTACGTTGCTGCTTGGATCATAAGGAAGTGTAGAGAAAGGAAGAGAGAAAAAAATGGGATATCTTTAAATGAATTGACGATTTCAACTACGTTGGCTTTTCCAATTAAACAGTGACAACAATTCTGATAAGAATTTATTAATTGTTTATATTTCATAATATCAATAGGCTTAAAACTATGAGATCAGCTGATATATGCACATGCTACTCAACTTTAGGTCAAAGGACAAAAATTTTGTTTACGTCTTGAGATAAAGAAGAATAAATAGTATGACCGGACAAATAGTTAAACAGTTGTAGAAAGTACATCATTCGCTATTCGTATGGAATAAAGATTAGGCTATAGTCAGGATCCACGTGCTGAATAAATTTAAGAGATAAGTTTATACAGGACAAAGCGAAATCATAGAAAATCATTATTTTCAAGAAGTTCTGTGGATACCGATCCCATGCGTTTGGATGGATTTGCATATTTGATATTCAATAAAATCCTCATTTAAAGGTAGTTGCTGATGTTTCCTTTGTTCCGTAACACACTCTTTGTCTCGCTTCGGACTGCACGGAACAAAGTGAGAAGAAAACTGTATAGTTACAGGTATCGACAAACAGATAAGTAAAGCGAAGGACAGGTGCCACGTGATCGTGTCAGGGCACGCATAGTTATTAATAGACAACACGAGGATCGATAATGAATCCCGTCTTAGGTCAGACGCATCGATTGATCCCTGTAATGCTTAAAAAGTTACCGACTCGCAGAAACTTTTGAAAAAACATGATACTCTTATTTGCGGGAAAAACGACCTCGGATAATTATGTATTTACTTCGTAGCATGACGATTTTTTCGTTTAGTCATTCAATAGTATATTCCATAAATTTTATGATTCATTGTGAGATATTCTACGTCTAGTTACATCCATGAATATATTAAAATCGTGTTCCTTCGAATTCGCCAATTCTACGCTCTGTGGCTCTGTTACGTGTTGTCATAGGGATATGAAAAATAGCGCTAGGGTATGTTGCGGCACTATTGTCAACTAAGTTGAATTTGAATTTACCCCCGTGATAATATTCGAGGTCGCCAACTTCAGAATTCTCATCCACAACATGAGGTCGAGTGAGATACGGTTTCAGTACGTAATTTTAAAGGTTAACGAACTATGCGTTGACTTTCTCGCCGGGATGCTTACTTCATGATTCTTTGAACCACATTGTTTTTCGTTAGTTTCTTGTACGTTACGCATATTTGTTCCCGACGATAGTGTTTTGTACAGATGTTGAGAATATCGCTTTTATCTCAATAAATAAAATGACTACTCTCTGCCTGCGACGTATCGATATGATTTCGCAATATAATTTGGCTGAAGCGTATAAAAATAATGAAAAGAATTCACTTCGCGTATACCGAGCATCAACAAACAAAATACTTAGTCCAGACATATAAATTGGCTAGATTTATTATCATTTGTGCGATCGGTTACGCAATCGCTACTGAGATTCGCTTCTTGCACTGACAATTGTTAAATTTTTCTATCACCCGGTATACCCGCCATCACTTATAACGCGTGATCGATCTGTCGTCATCGCTGAATGTGACAGCTGCGAACGTAAACAAGTTTGTTAATCTTGTCACGTAGTACAAAAGGCATCAACGTTTCCTCTGTGGGAATCTTTATAGACGACAAATCAGATTTGTAGAAAACTCAAGCAGGTACAAGGTACAAAAACATTTTTGTACCTTCGGTCAGATATAATTTCAGCTCTTTCTCTCGCGTGATTTTTTTCAAGGGTTTATTCACGTTTTTCGATGATTTATGACGAATAATTTACCATACATTTTTAACAATAATCTCCTACCCTCGATACGCTCTTTATTTTCACATGACCTATTAGACAATTTATTCCAGCTAGGCTGCTGTTTGTCGAATCAATTTTACATGATCTTACAGGTTAACTGTTCTCTTACGTATATTACGAACACCATGTATATCGTGGCATCAATCTAATGGCGCCATTATAAAAAGAACGTGCAGTCCAAGCACATTAGTTCTCTTGCAAGTGTCGAGCCGTCGAGCACAGGCTTACAGAAAGAATCTTCATCACAATCGAAATTATCGTTTGTGCCAGAACTGTCGAAGCAAGTAAGTCATCGGTATTAAAATTCATAGCAATGAAGTGCGACACGCGTTTTGTGTATCTTTTTTCGCATATATTACGGTATACTCGTGACATGGTATAATTCACGCCTGTCCCACAAGTCAATACGCATGGTATTATAGATATGACAATTTCGGATTTGTCCTTCCCTTACAAAGAAAATGGGCCACTTTCACTGAGAATAATAAGAGACTTTATGGACTCGTTATATCACTTGTCTTTATTATCAGAGACGACGTGTTGGGAAACACCACGTCATAGCACTGCCGCTCGTAAATAAGCATACCATACAATGTCATCTGATAAATAATTTTTCAACTCATTAAATATAAAAAAATTGTTTTCACTTTTAAAAAGTAATTCAAAAATACAGTCTGCACGTCGTTAAAAAAATACACCGTTAAATAATCTGACCCTGAATTATGTATAACCCTGTACTTCGTTTCTACATCTGTGTTCAGTAGAAAGTATCCAACCCACGTAGCAATGGTTGCTGGACCGTATTTTTCATGCTACGGTATATTCAGTTATTCTCATTAGATTTATATAAAATCATACATATTTCGTACAATGGATATTGACAATCCAAAATTATATATATTTCAAGAGATTTCGTACTGTTTGAAAAAGTCTCACGGATTCTCTTATACTCTTATCCTTGGAGTATTGACCCCGACCTTGAGTCCATTCTATATATGTGTGTATATATATATATATATATATATATATACAGTGAAATTTATATTATATATATATATATATATAGTGTTCAGTATTCATGATTGCACAAAGAATGGAATCACAGTTCTTGTCGTATATATACAAAAAACATTAGATGTAGATTGTCCCTATAGGTTTGATAAAATAAAATATAAATAGTACTCAACTATTAGAGACAAGTTCGCCTTTGTCCGTTACGTCGCACAAAATTGATTCGACTATAGACTCGAGCATTCTGTGTCAGTCCAGCTCTAAATCTAATGATTTTTAGAGCACGTCCGCTAAAAATAGTGTCCTGTAAAAAAAAGGCTCTCTTACAATTAGAGTCCTCTCAAGCTGTTTAAATATTTTCATATAAGTGTACTTAATAAACTAACACGTAGTAAAACAGCTGATGTTTTCGTGGTCTTTGCCGATGAATCATAATGCAGATTTTCAGATAACCATAGTTGACTCTTGTTTACTTCTACCAGTTCTTGGCACAGTTATGAATTCCAAGCAGTCAAGAGAAACGATTCGTCCTGTTTGAATAAAGTAATCGATCTTTTCGAAAATTCAAGCATTCTGAGCATCATCTGTGTCATAAAAGCTCGATAGTCAAGCGGTATGGTTGAATTATTAGATTCGTAGAAAGGAAGTGAAATAAAAAAGAAAAGCGAACAAAGAAATAACCGGTTTTGGTTCACGTTAACTCTTTGTGGATTGCTAAAAGAAGACTTTATCCTGTTTTACGATTAAACGACAAACGCGTATTTTATTTCATAATGGCATTACATACGTTCATGCTGCAACATGTGACTGCGTAGTTTGTGCAAAAAATACTGCAATTTCCTAGTCATTGGCTTATCTCGAAATCATGAAAGAATCATTGAATTCATGATTAAGATTGTAATAAATCAATGGTCAATAAAACGTTAATATGTCAACGTAATTTTTATAGCAGAGATGATTAGGCTAAAGATCTATGAACGGCATGACCCTAATCTCTTTCACTCACGAACAGTCAATACTCTCAGTTGCAAGTAACCGATCGATACATACTTCGTTCGATAGATTAATGAAAAATATATATATAATCTATAAATCCGTATGGGCTACAGGTATTATTAATCAACAATGACTTTCCACAAGCCAACTCGATCATGTGACCAAAACATACAAGTCGCATATTTTTCCGCGTTACGTCGAAGGAGATGTAAACAAATAAACTCCAGAGTACTCCACAATCACATATAAAACAGGGAAAGTGAGAAAGTTTTGTAAGTACACCGATTACATACGTATAAGAGATACCATGAACCGTGTACGTTCTCCTTTCTCGAAATGTTAAACGCACGTCGTGGAAACGATAAACTACGCAAAATGAAATTTTCGTCGTGGAAAACTTCATTGTACCATATCATGGTGCAGTATATATGTCTATTGTAGATGGTGCACGGTGTATACCTCTGCACCACGTTCGTATCATCCGGTCGTCCACTGATTCTGAGTCACGGAGTCTTTCGATTACGCGTGCGCCCAGGAGGAAACGAGGTAAGCCCTCACTCCATGAAACGTTGTGAATTCTCGAGAACGTGAGAGCGTCTAGTGATTGAGTCGGTCGAGCACGCGGATGGTCGCTGATCTGCACGTGATTCGAGCGTGCCGCCGAGTCGCGGCATCGACCGCCTTCTCGTCCCCTACCATACAGTCGCCAGCAGAACCACTACAGCCGCCACGATACATATGGCCAGCTAGTCGGCAAGCCAGCCAGCTGGTCGAGAATATCCAGAGAGTAAGAGCGAGAGAGACACTGACAGATATTACGATGACGCGTGAAGGAGGATTCGGTAGAGACACAGGACGGAACAAAGAAGCCCTGGATTTCGCTCCGGTGGCAACTGACGTGCTTCGCTTCTTGTTTACCGTAAATGATGTTTTTTTCTCTTGGTACTCTCTGGCCTTCTAGATGATTTAGCATTGATATTATAGCTTTATGATTTTTCGAACTTTAACTATGCCTTTCACGTGGTACGATGCCCTTTGAATTATCCTGGAAATATTTATCATTTGGGAATATTGGCTAGATATTTGGATTCTTGAGCTTAGTTGGCGACTGACGAAGGCTTTTTTAAATACATTTTTAATGCACGTAAGTGTGTAATCTATGTGACGAGGGTTTTATCAAAGAAGATTATGATTAAATAGTAAAGATCGTGAGCTTTGATAAATGTAGTTACTTGTAAGGTGATAACGTGTGAAAATAGAAATCTATAATAACAAATCAGGTGTTATTTTTATGCTGTTATGAGATTACTAAGGTTATCTTTTTGTCTGCCTAATAGTCTAAACATCTTAGCAGAAATAATTTTTTTCTTTTTACTTGAATTATCAATCTTGTTGATGATTTATGAAAAAAAATGAAACTTGTCTTTGCAAATTCGTATTTTTTTTTATAAATCTTCGTGCTATGTTAATTGGTAAGAAATATATTTGATTTGCCAGAAAATGTATAACGTTATGGACAAACATAATATTTGGAAACGTAATTGCTACCGAATCTAGTCAATGTTCACGGTTAGTTTTGTACTGAATATATTTTAAGGAGGAACACAAACTTTTCCTCTTTCTTCATATTTTTACGATACCTGATTTAATGAAAAGAAAAACAGTTATATTAAGACATAAACGATTAAAAGACAGTTTTAATATTAATGACTGTCCATGCGGTTGAATATACACTGTCCAGCATTAAGCAAAAAATGCAATATGAAAATTTTACTGTCTGCGTAATCGTAAACACCACACTCGATTATCATAATGTACTTGATACAAATTTTACATTTTTCGTTAATAGCATAATTCCGTTCTTGTTTGATATTCATAATAAATTTGACAATCAGTGTGTTTTCGGTGTTCAATGAAATACAAAATTTTTTGTTCAAAAAAATTTACTACCCTGTTTTTATCATCCATACGAATATGGTATACTTTTTTAATTATTTTGGAACAAGCGAAGATACTCGCAAGGCGTTCAAATATAGAAGAAAGTAGAATTACAAAAAATAATAATCACTGCTGCTGTTCTTGCGAAATCAATGCCGCACGGTTTTATACATAGAGCGAGTCAGCTGATCTTTTCCGCCGGGCAAATTTTTAACGTCGTTTCAGTGTTATTCTAGTCATTCGTAGTAATAGACGCTTCCCAGACGTCGTTAAAATATTCATCTGTACCTTCGAATTTCTGCTGTTAATACGTTGCGAAAATTTTCTCGCGCCACGATCTAAATTACGTTGTAAATATTCGGGTGAAATGAATTCTGAAAAATTTTCTCGTGTCAGTATCAATGACGTTACAACAGTGTCGATACTTCTTGGCAAAGGGCGTGCAAGCGGGATTATTCATCAATCAAAAAGACACATCATACAAATTTGTAAAAAAAAATTTGACGACTGACGGAACATCCGGAAGAATAATAAAATTATGAATAAAAATGACGTTTGGTGACTTGTAATATTTGTAGCATGGCTATCAATAATACGTGCTGATGAACGACGCGATCATTACGTTAAAATCTCGTTTATCGAAATGACCTAAAATGCTTGATAAGCCAAAAATAGGTCATGTTAACTACCTAATATATACCACTTAAGTGCTAGTATTCGTATAACTTCGTCACTGACGCTGCAAAGTTATATCATTCTTGAAATGACAAAAAACCTACACAGTGATCAAACATAACCTAAAATTCAATGCCGAACAAAGCAATTCGTCTGAATGTCAACTGGGAATTTTCCCAATGTAAACTCATATTCTTCGTTTATATTACGAGGAAAACTTTATGGTCGATTATGGCTGTTATGCAACGAACAAGTGAACGGTGCGATAGACATTAGAATTAGAACACAGCTGCGTACTTACCATGGGGACACGACTGAAAACAAACGGTGGCTTATCTAATGTTCGTCACTATTTTCGAAATAATGATAACGTTAAATCACCTCGTTTAACATTAATGAATTTATCACGATTTCGTGTCTATCAGAAAAGCCTCGTCTTACAATTACTTGAAAACAACACAAGGTAACCCTTACGTTTCTGTATTGTTATAGTTCCCTACCTAGCGATTTAACAATATTATATATCAGATATGCCATAACCACGGCATCCTTCAGTAGGAAATTTGAACATTATCGATACATAACCATTAATTTATGTTTGCTAGGAAGCGATCGGCAAAGTTCTGATATACAAACAAAAATCCTAAAAATGCTAAAATGCTGTTTACTCCTGATGCCATTAATTTATAGACCTTTCTAGAACGTTGGGAGGTGAAATATGTGAAATTAAATTTGTTCCCCAGATTTTTTTTTGTGTAAATTGTTACGAGATTTATTAGTTCAAGCTGTACAAACAGCAGAGAGGTCCAGTAAGAGATCATCTTCAGGGATGTTCCAACTCTTTATAACATGATAAAAACATAAAAATTTGTTAAGAGATCTATTTTCAAGAAACATATATTTTTTCAAATCATATCCGATCGAAATGAATCTAGTACGTTACGTAGATCAAGGTGAACGGAAAAACATGTTCATCGATCTGCCAAGAAAACATCAATCGATCAATTGCGTGATCGAAGACTTATCCATCTGTATTTGGATAACCGCGTTCTATATTAGAAATATCAAAGCAAAGTTATTAATCTGCAAATCTAAGTATGTTATTCTCTATCCTACCTACAGTAGTCACTTTTTACGTGCTTACAAGTGTATTGTTATTCCCACATAATCCAATGTAAAAATAACACACTTGCTTGTGAAAAGTGCACTACCGTGGAAAGGATAGGGAAATGACACATTTGGATTTGTCGTGTATGCGTTCTCAAGGAGGGGCCACCTTCTGTCAGTGGATCACGATATACTACGGGATGTGGTGCGTGCTCTGAAACACGATAAAACAGCCGTTGCACGCGTTTTGTGAGTGCTCGACGGTTTTCCCCTCCTTTATGTTCCCTTCCAGTTCCAAACGGACACGTATATAAGCACCAGAGCACGCCAGGCTTCAATTAGAATTTCACTCGCAGTGAACCGGTACTGTTCGGTCTGCTGTAAACATAGCATTTGCTCCCTTACAAAGGAGTAAGGTGTAATCGAAAAGTTTGGTTTACCTCGTAAATAAGTTTAATTGCATAGTTTTGAGTGCGCGTACTATTTACCGAGGAATTATTTTCATCAACTGATTCTAGTGTGTTTCGTATAGTCAACAATGCCTGTCGAAATAGCACCAATCGCGCCACCCGCGCATAAAGCTATGCCTACTTACAATGGGTATGCATCTTTTGTCCGATTATTAATGAGAAAAATATTTGTTTGTTTTAGAAATTTAAATTAAGACTGAAAAATTGTTTGATCCCTTTGTGAGAGTACACTTTGTTTACGATGTGAATTCCTTTCTCTTTACAGAGAGCATACGATGAATAAGCTGTGTCGTCAATTATCTATCGAGAGTCCTGGACTGACTGGTCGAGATTGCGTCTTCAGTTTTGATGTACCAATTCCAGACGTCCCGGAACGCGGTGCAAGAATCCGTGTAGTGTGTGCAGGGGCCTGCTACCATCCTCGTCGTTCACCAAGTTTCTCCAGTCTCACTTCCGTATCCAGTTCCGGTAGCCTTCCGTCAGAAGTCTCTCTCGAGGGTGACTTCCCAGTGACCCTACCGCATCATGGAGTTCGTGATGCAGCTCTGTTTCCTGGTTACGAAGTGGCAGGAGTTGTCGAGAGTCTGGGCGAAGCTCTGCCAGGCGATTGTGGTTACGCCGTAGGAGACCGCGTCATCTTATATCCATACGAAGGAATTCCAAACGCCTACGTCGAGTATCTGGTCGTTCATGATCTCAAATATCTCATCAAGATCCCAGACAGTATGCCGTTAAGCATAGCTGCCATGCTACCGACTGGTGCACTTCTCGCTATGAACACAGTCTTCGCAGCACATGAGCACGTTCAAGCGTTGCTGGCACAAAGAGGTGATAACAGCGTCTGCAAAATCCTTATTGTGGGAACTGGAGGATTGGCACTTTGGGCTATGAGAATTGCGGCATATCACTTCAGCAATATGAAGGACAGAGTGACCATCACTATCGCGTCCCTTAAAGACGACGGCCTCATGGTTGCACAGGAGTTTCAACGGTAGGTTCTTTTGCAAAAGCTCATCCACGTAGAAAATTTCACACGATTCGTAGTGTGTCATTGGCTTACACGAGGAGTCATTAAACTTGATTATATAGGAATTAAAAGATATAAATGTCTAGACCAATTTCAGACAGTATTTGACCTTATTTTACGGCAGTATTAAATTTCATTCGCTTCGTGCATATAATAAAACCTAAAAGATTCATCTTATCTGTTTAAAATTAGCAACACTGTAATCTGTTCCTGAGATAAGCATTTTATTGAGCTAATGACTCGGAGGTCTAAATTTTGATATTACTATCGAGTTTCAGTTTCGGTCATCGCTCAGTTTTTTCTGATTTATTTACCACTAGAATCTATTATGATTACAGTGTTAACGTGGTGCAGTGGAGCGAAGACTTGTACGAGAAACAGCTGATCGAACGCACCATGGATGCGTGTCAAGGTCCAGTCGACGTTGTGATTGACTTCGGTACGACGTCACGCAGTTTACACAGGAGTATGCAGTGCCTGAACAAGGGAGGCGTCGTATTTGTTATCCGGGAGGTGGCCGATAGACTTCTACCAAAGTTCAGCAGGCGCGCTGAGGAAAGGCAACAGAGTATCAAGCCAGTCGAACAAGGGAGTCTTGAGCAGCTCCGAGAATTGGTTGAATTGGTCGCTTCCGGTGAAATTGAACCACCACCACATACAGTCTATCCAGCGGAAGATGCTCTTGATGTCGTACACAAACTCTGCCATTCCGAGATTCACGGTAGAGCCATTCTTCGCTTTTATCCTACAGACTAAGTTAATGTATTCCATTTTTAAGGCCTCAATGGGGTTTTGAACACCGCTCGACATTGTCCATACGATGTTGGGCTCGTTGCGGCGTCTTAGACGCAAGTCGTATGACTTAAATGACATGTTTCTATCGTTTAATAGTTCCAATTGAATCTGTGAAAATGTAGGCAAAGTCCTTAGTCACGTTAAACCACTTGGGACTTTGCTGAAAAATGGTGATATTTATTTTTCTAGTTTTCACGTCGCTTCGAGTCCGACCTAAAATTATCAACAGGGACAGCATTTCGAAAGAAACCTTACGAGGGTCTCCCTCCGATTTTGCTCGTTTTGAGATATGTTCATCAAAACCTAAGTAACACGTCCTCGAAGTTGGGCGATTTTTCAAGTTTCGCATATTTCCAATCGAGATATTTAGATGAAACCGATTGGAGGATAATTGTCATGACGAATTATGAAAAATGCATTTTGTTCGGTTTTGATGGTCTAAATTTCTTAAACATGTATCAGTTAGGATTTCGATGGATAATAGCATATCTCAAAACGAACAAAATTAGAGGGACATATCTCGCAAAGTTTTCATATAAGTCACCTCTCGTTGTATCTCTTAGATCAGTATTTTTTATTTAAAGTAAGTTAATCCATTGACTATACATGTTATAAAAATGATATCTTTATATCACAGTTGAAATCCTTGTACCTTAAAAGACTGTTCGTTTATTTAATGTTCTTTTTTAATTTTCTTCGACGATAATGTAGCATCTAAATACGCGTCATAATTTTATTGTAATAACTGTTATTGTAACAGTGAATGTACTATATGGTAATAATATAGGAAATACGTTTTTTATAAAAATTATCCAACTGATTTTCATTGGCAGAAACCTTGTCCTCCATTTTAATTTGAATCCCGAAATGAAGTAATATTAAATTACATCATGAAAAGGATACAACATATTTTTCAGAAATGTGGACTTGCGGTACAAGGGTGGTATAATTTATTTCTTTGCAGAAATGCTAGTAGTATCTCATCATATCTGCACATACAATTTGTTTCAATTATATACGGAATACTTGCATAAAAATATTAACGATATCTTTATAAAAAGATAAAGTTACTGATACTTTATAGTACATACATATACATCTGTGCCATATACAATATTTGTACAAATGAGGTGGAAACGTTAAAAAGATGAAAACATCTATGGACGAGTAATAGCATTTACAAGTTGGTCATATATACTGTTAGTTTAGTGAGAATGATTCTTAAAATATCATTTTCACGTATTCAAATACAATACACATCGCAGATAAACCATCAACTTCAAGTTATCTTCATTGATAAAAATAACTTCTCCTGGACAAAAATTCGCGTGCAAACACGAAAAAGATAAAAATACTAAGATACATTTTCCATGCCAACAAAAAAATTGACATGAAGAGACGATGACGATTACGTATCTGTTTCTCAAGAAAAATAAAAACGAAGAACTCGAGGCAATAATCTTTTACGTCAAGTCAAAGTTTATCAATTATTAGCTACGAATGACTTAAATTGACTGTAAACACCAATTGATCAAACTTAGTGTTATCAGTACCATTAAATTATCACAGCTACTCCATATCTGTACAGGAGAAATTAACCTCATATTTACAAACAGCATTTACAAATAAATCAAGTTAATTGAAAATTTTTAACTTTACATGTGAATATATGTATAAATATTTTGTACCTGTACAATCCAAAATTTGATTAAATTCATAGAATATACATATAGCGTACGAGTTACCTGCAGTGCTGATAACTCGTGTCGTGAATGATAAGACACAAAGCATTTTTGCATTTACCATGAGTGGATGGGAACATAATAGTTATCTATCTTAATAAAGGTCACTGACTCACCAAAGCAGCTGGTTCTAAATAATTCTGTGGCACGTATCCAGTCTTACCATAACGATCCTCTACTAACCACCAAGCTTCGTTATTCTTCTGATCATGTGTTTCTAAAACTTTCACAGCCTGCCCTTTACTAACTGAGAGTGTACCTGGCAATGATCCTTGGAAGTCGTACATCGCATAATAAAACTGTAAAGAAACGATGAGATGATAATTATAGCTTGTGCCCAAAGAAACACATGAATACACCTTATATGCAAATACTTAAAATTGCATTCCTCTACAAACAACATACACGTGACAAGAACGTGCAAATCACCAAACTGATCAGCATAGTGTTTTCATACAAATTGTGTGTATTCGTTACGAGAATGTAATATATAATGATGTTTGCTGATTGGAAAAAAAAAGTAAAAACCCGTTTGTATCTTAATACGATAAAGTTGCCATAAAATTGCAAACGTTTTAACACTACAAACCTTAGGGTCAATATTTTGGTAGTGTTGAGGCTGACTAGCCTCTGCTACGTTTCCATAATAGTGATTGTCTGCAGATTCTTCTGCGACGATTGAATAATAAGATTGTGGTCTCGAAGTCGGTGTCTGTGAAGCTTCCTTTTCCGGTGAATCCAAAGACATGAGATCAACAGAGCTTTCTCGACTTGTGAATGATTCGCTGCTACTTATAGAAGCCCGTTGTAACTCATACAATGGTTTTAAGCACTGACTTGGTAAGAAACCTTGAGTAGATCCATTGTTGACGAACCATCTTGTATTATCTCCCATAGGATCCTGTTTTTTTATTACTGCTACTAAGGTGCCTTTCACAGCTCCGATGTCTAATGCCGAAGTACTGACTATATCGTTATTCACGATATACAGCCTCTCCGGAGGAAATTTATTTTGGAGCATCATCTTTTGTTTGTTATTCTGCGGACCCCAGTGCACCTGAGTTTCCTCAATTCTGGGATTAGTACCAGCCATGCTAAATCGTGTAATTTGATTCCATAGTAAACTATGATGTACTAGGAAAGATTCAAAAATGTCGTTTGGTTTTACTTGAGTAGCGATCTGAAAATGTTAATCTTTGTTAAACTTTTTCTACAACATACTCTAGGGATAATTTCACTTGGTGAAAAATTTGGTTAATTATTCATATATAAAAATCACCTCGAAGAGTCCTAAATATCTTTTTGTAATTTTTCCACTCAGGAGCTTGCGTGAATTTGTAAACGCGCCAATGCAAGTGACCAGAATTGTCGTTGCAGATTCAATTAGAGATGGTAATTCATCTAACAATTGTTGATTCAATGCTTCAAAATTCATTTTTGCAATTGACAACTCATCCTGAATCTGTAAAAAGAAATTCAAAATTATAAAAGTAATGATGATCGATTTCGAAATTAAAAAAGTACCTACAACTTTGACGTCTGGATTCCTTTCACTTCTCGATATCGCCGCGTCGTAATCGACTAATTTATCATATCTTTTTGTGATTAACATTGATGGTCCCTCTAGAAGTGTGGCGAGAGTATTTACCGGTGTAAGTACTCTTCTCTGCAGACATATTCTAAGATCTTCCAAGAATGTCCTCCAAATCATCGAACGAGTGTCTTTTAATCTTCTTACTTCGTCACTCACCGTACCTTGATAATAACTGAGTATACTATCAGCCAATAAATCTCCAAAAAGTGCTTCTTCGCTGACGAACGTAACAGACTGTTCAGCATCTTTTCCAAGTTGGTATACACACTTTTCTATGGATCTAAATTTTCGCTCGAGTTCATTAAATTCAGGATCACTCGTCAAATTAGTCAATCCTAGGGAAGCTGATAATTTAGCACTGAGTCTGGTCGACTTCTTGGCCACCGAGTGCATGTTCAGTTTCGCCATTTTCCTCATTAAAGTTGTTTCAGAATCGAAATATTTAGCTACTAAATCTTTTCGGCGTTTGTATTCATTTATGTAGCTTGCTACATCTGTCATAGCCTTCCATGCTTCTTCTATCTCCGGTTTATCTGGATGGCCATCTTCGGTACACTACAAGAGTTCATTGTTATTAGAATTAGATATATTAATAGAACGTAAAATAATAGACAAGTACGTGTACATACCTTAATTAACTCGTACAACATAAGAGGATACTTTAGAATTCTTTGTACTGGTTTAATTAAAATCGAACTCATATCAAAACAAGCTATCTGATGTCGCAAAGTTTCGATTCCCTTCTCAAATATGGCCATAGCTTCTCTATTTTCCTCATACTAAAAAAAATTGTTATGTTATTACATCAGTACAAAATAATCAAGAATATTTTAGCTACAAGTCAGTACCTTTTTCAATAGGGCCAATGCCGCTTCATGATTGCTGCAATATTTAACATAAGCATGTTGCATTTTATCAGACATTTTCAAGAAGCAGGGGCCTATTGTCTGGCAGTCTTCGTCACAGCCTTTCATCGCTCGTAAGATCTTATCTAATAATTCCTCAGCGACTTGAGTGACCTCAGCAATATTTCCAAACAATACTGTTACGTCAATACCACGTGATTCGAGAAAACTATGATCATATAAGTGAAAAGTCTCGTATGTTATCTTCAAGTCTCGTACGTATTCCTTCTCTGTCAGTACCAGTTCGGATATAACATTTTGTCTTTGATCGAATTTTTTCTGCTTCAGAGCAGCACCTGCAGTATCTGCACTCTCGTTCTCGTTTGTCGATTCTTCAGATCTATTTTTATCAAGAGGAGATGGTTTTTGTAATGGTGTCCGTCCAGGCGCAGGTGCAGGTGGTGCTGGTCGGTGTGGCTCAGAAAGTCTTTTTGATCTCTGATCTTCAACTTCAGTCGAATTGTTTCTTTCTCCTCTTACCATAACAAAATCGAACAGGTGCTCATCCGGATCAGTATTTTGCTCCATAACAGGGTTAAGATATCCTCTAGGACACAAACCAACTTCGCCATCTTTATCCTTTACACTGACCCAGTCATCATTGGCCATTTCAACCACAGTAACGATATCACCCTCTGTCACACTTAAATCGCCATTCATTTGAGCATTGAAAGTAAATTCCACCTGACATAGCGTTTCTGGCTCTAGTGCATCATATTTGTTTACTGTCACTGGCGCTTCTTCAGTTAGTGATGGTTGGTTGTCACTGACTTCTACACAATTGACAATAACATTTACATACGATATTGGGAAGATTCCCTTGGCATTGTCTATGGAACCTTCTGCCCATTCTGTATCTATATGCTTTATTAGATGTACCACTTCTCCTGCTGCAAAACTCAGTTCATTTGGAAATTGGGCATTAAATGGAAATAATGTTATTGCATATGGTTTAACACCAAGAGGATTTAAATTGTTATCATCTAAAACATCCTGAGATGATTCGCCCAATGGTTTTGATTCAGGAAATAAATCATAATAATTAGGTGCAGGCTCTTCTTCATTATGTTGAACAGTGGAAAATTCATTGAAGTCGTTGTAAATTTGATCATTGGTTGATAACGATTGCATCGTGCTATTGTCCATTGTAGATAATGTATCAGCTTGATTCACAACTGATTCTTCGATGTACGTTATAAAACCTTCTGGAAACGTACCTTGGCTACCATCTTCAGTTATTCCACGGCACCACCCATCATCCAAAATTTCAATAACAGTCACAATTTCTCCTTCCTTCAAATCCAATTCTTCATCAAGTTGTGCTTGCAATGACGCCTTTACTTTTGCTTTCTTGCATATATTTTTCTTTGTTTTCTCTGCTTTCTATGAAGTAAGAGAAAAATGATTTTTATTGTGGTATGTATTGCAGTAACATTATAAATTCTCAGTTTTCATAAAGGTATAGATACAAATATTTAATAATATTAAATGTAATATTACCTTCAGCAAAGTAGAATCAAGCTTCCACACATGAGAAGTTGGAAAAATTCCTTTTCTTGAGTCTATATATCCCAAGTACCAATTTGTTTCGACTTCTTGTATACCCACAATAAGTTCACCTTGAAATAGAAACAAAAAACTCATCTAAATTGAGAGATAACATCTTCCTGATATTAAAAGATACATTAAAAATTAACGTCATTCGTAGAGCATACATTATGTATAGAATTTGATCATAAATATATGTCTATATATCTGGCATATGATAAGCTTCATAAAGATATAAAATTATCATTAACATGGTGGGCAAAAAAAGAACTTTTCTGTATTTCCATACTAAATAAATAACATATTTATTAAGTTACCTTCTCCAAATGATAAATCCCCTTCTTGTTCTCCAGCGAAAGCTGCAATAGAAATGAACAAGCTTTCGGTGTCCTGGATTTGTGGAACTTGAACCTTATGCAGATAATTAAGTGGAAATTTTCCTGTCCTGCTGTGAGATTGGCCGTAACTCCAATGCTTATCTATAACTGTGTTTATCTGCGCAGAATGTATGGAATGATCATTAGGATTAAATATCGTTCGTCGTAGTAGAGCTACGTTAATGTGAGGCCATGTCAAATTACCAAAAAATAATCTCCTTTAAGGAGACTCAATTCACCATCGACAGTTGTCAGAAAGTCATGTAAGACTCTTGTAAGAGTTCCTGGCTCCATATTTCTAGATATTTTCACCACTTCTTCACTGAGATTCTGCAAAATTTTTCCTCGGAGAACTGTGACGGTGGCAGCTCATCTATTTGACAAGTCTTATCGCGGCTTGAATTCTCTATTACAATTCACGTACTGTTCAATATTAGTTATTATTTCAAATTTTTTAGTATTCATTACGATTTCTACGTAAGTGTTGCCGTGATGTTTTATTGTTACGTAGGCGCCAGCGCAATTCATAAGCATTTTAATGAATAAACAAGATTTTATCACTTCCCGAAATTCATGATCCTCTTCCTCGCTTCAAGTTTTACTAAGGCCACTATCTTTAGTAATTCATTATTGTGAAATGGTTTATAGTATCCAGAATACTGGAACTTCATTTTAATATTTGCTCCTCATGCGCTAAGAGCTTTAAACGATTGAAATTAATTACCATTAATTACGTGAACATGAATTATTCGATTACCTGCGCCACACTGCGCCATGTTCCGACAAACATTTGGTTGCAACGATGGCGACCTGTTCAGACCTATGGGAAAAGTACTTTTATGAAACTAGATATTATTCGTTAATCGTTTAGTACTTTTCTTAAACCAATAGACAGCATCCTTTTCCTATGTAATTCAAGCTCCTATTGGAGAAATATGAGCTGCACGTAAATGTAACCAAGCATCCAATAGTTAGTAGAGACCTAATTGTACATACAACGTGCTGTAAAGTATGCATGACAGCATAAACAACAAGTTTAAAGATTAAAAACTGTTTGAAATCCACACTATATTTCAGTAGTAGTTGAATAAGTGAATAAATAAAAAGCGAAATGATTGGAATGAGGATGAATGCATTTAACGACGCAGGACTTGGAGAACCAGAACAGGATGCTAATTCAGCTCTTATAGAGCTCGATAAAGGTTTGTTTTGAAGTAGCCGGTTATCTCAATCTAAAGCTTTAATAGAGGTTTAATATTTCTTTATATTTTTTTTAGGACTCCGTTCTGCTAAGACCGGTGAACAATGTGAAGCCATTGTACGTTTTCCTCGCCTCTTTGAAAAATACCCCTTTCCTATTTTAATTAATTCGTCATTGCTCAAGTTGGCTGATGTCTTTCGCATAGGTAGCAATTTTTTGAGAGTATGGGTTCTTAGAGTATGTCAACAAAGTGAAAAACACTTAGATAAAATATTAAATGTGGATGAATTTGTAAGACGTATTTATAGTGTAATTCATTCTAATGATCCGGTTGCCAGAGCTCTTACTTTACGTACTTTGGGCAGTGTCGCTGGTATCATACCAGAACGGCAACAGGTATAAACATAATGCTTTTATTATTGTTAAAAAAAAACTAACTACAACCATTAATTTTACTTATGATAATTTAAAATAGGTTCATCACAGTATAAGGAGATCTTTAGATTCACATGATTCAGTTGAAGTGGAAGCTGCAATTTATGCAGCACAGATGTTTGCTGCACAATCAAAATTATTTGCTGTTTCTATGTGCAGTAAAATTTCAGACATGATCAGGGGTCAAGCTACCCCATCTTCTATGAAGCTTCAGCTTATACCAATCTTACAATACATGCATCATGATACTTCGACTGCTTCCATGGTATGTACATTCTTTATCAATCTTGTATATATTAGAAGAAAATGTGATATAACTTATCATTTTACGTAGGTGAATGAATTGTGCATGGAATTACTTGGGAGTTATCCAGCTGTTGAATTTGTAAGAGTGACATTGAGTGCACTTAGTACACTTGCATCTGCAACAGTAATAGATGTTTCTGGACAAGTTACATTATTACTTCAGTATTTACACAATGATCCGCGATTATCGGTCAAACGTCATGCATTACATCTTTTGCATAGTCTTGCCAGAAGAGGTGCTCATCTGTGGCCACAGGGTGCACTCACCAATTTGATTGGTATATAATCTAACAATATTATTTTGCTTGTTTGCATACATAGAAAGGAAATCTTTAAAAAAGTGAAACTCTGTGTTTTGCCATCTTCTAGATAGTACAACAATACTTTTACAGGATGGAACCGAAAATACGGATCTCCTCATCCGTACTCTAGATGTTATAGAGGTTCTAACATTATTTACTATATTTCATTCACCAAATTTATTATTTCTGTTACAAAACGTATTAGTGCTATCAATTATTTTTCTCTACATAGGTATTGAGTCAAAGCGCAGTAACCTGTGATGCAAACATGGAAGAAGGAAGTCCACTTTTGTCTCTCTGCGTTAATGCATGCTATTCACCAGATCCTTTTGTAGCTGTGAAAGCAGTGACAATTCTTGCAAGGATTGCTTGTTACTGGTATGCCTTTTTTTTTATTTGTACTTTAAAGATGAAATATTTGAGTGCTAACCATATAATCATTTTATTTAGCTATGAAGAGGGACTGCCAGCGTTTGGAGCCCAGGATGTAGTCTCTAGTCTGGAGTCATTAATTGTACTTCTAGCGTTGGATGAAAAACACTTGTATCAATTAAAAGGTTGCTTACGATCAACTGTTAAGCTTTGTCAAGCTCAACCAAGTCATTGCACTGTATTCGTTGATGCTATTGGATCCACATTAATTAATACTAGCCCTGAAGGTGGTCAAAGCGACGGACAGATGGTGGCTCTTTGCGAAGCTCTAGGGGCAATAGGAAGCTTGGGAGATAATGCTCTTTTACCTCTTTTACCAGACATTCTAATAAAGCTCAAACAAACCGTACACGTGCACACAAAGGTTGGAAGCACTTTGTAGTAGTTTTTTTTTAAACTCTAAGAAAATACTAAAAAAATTATATTTTTAGGTAATGCTTTGTACTTTACTATTTCAAATAGTCGCAGGGGGTTACGAATGGAATGCTGAATGTCTTGAAGCAATAAAAAGGGTCGTTAAAAGTGTGGACGGTTGGGCCAAATATCGAATTGCACGTAGTGCAGCAAGATACGGCCACCATAGAATTGCAACACACATATTTTATGGATTAAAAGAAGCTGTAGCATCGGAACAATTGCATTTTTGGCTTTCAGGATTACAACTAGTTACAAGTGCAGAAAGTCATCTTATGTAAGTACTTTTAAAAATAAAGCCCATGTTTTTTTGTAATTGTGTCTCAAGAGAGTCTTCCTTTAATTCTTGAATAAATTTTTATAAATTGTAGTATGTTTCAGGGAGGAAACGGAGGATAATGAGAATGGTAGAAAATCTGGTATTGTGGAGAAATTAAATGGTGCGATATCACGTTACGCTAGTGCTTGCGCTTCATTGAAAGCAGCCAGTACGCCATTACGCAGTTTGCAATTTGCCAGCGAATACTCGAAACTCCGCTGTGAATTTTTGCAGGCATTGGTTCAGCTTTTACATTCTTGCAGGTTAATGCCATATATAAAAATTAATGAACTTAACGAATTTTTTAATTATATTTTTTCTTTACAGATCACTTTGTACTGCACCACCACCGGCAATTGCAGTAGCCGTAGTACTTGCTACTAAAGATGATTTACAACGTTACGGAAGAGTTACTCATCAGGTAATAAATTCAGGCAATTCTCAATTAATCTATTGAATTTACAATCCATTTCATGTTGTTAGTTAAGAAAGTCAGCACAGGATTTACGAACGTGTGCAGAGAATTATCAAAAACTTTATCAATCAGCTTTTGATGCTGATCCCGGATCTTTGGCGAATATTCGAGCGTATCCTTTGAACTATAGTCGTTTTCGAATATTTCCCAATCATTGACACCATTGAAGATACCATACAAGTAAAATCATTCAAACATGATCCTTAACATTATTATTTAGGCTTCAGGAAATGTGTAGATTGATGGCCAACAGTGTTGAGCGAGTCTGTGGAGGAGTAGGTGTTTCCAGATATCGACAGAATGAAGGAGACTTCAATTTTGGAGATTCCGTAGAAATGCGGCAACTTGCACGTTGTTGTTCAGAAGTTCGTCGTCTTGCACCGCCCTTAGAAACCGAAGGCGGTGCTATAAGCCATCTTCGTGTCGGTTGTTTGATATCTCAAGTGATGTTACTAGCTGGTGGAAAAATGCGTCTACCAATACCTCGTTATTTCTTCCAAGCGTTGCAAGCTACCAGTGTAAAATTATCAGTCTCTCCACAACCTCGAGTACTTGGTGAACCTGTATCAGTTCCTCAAGGTAGTCAACTGGCTCTCAAAGTAGAAGGGGTCTTGAGACATGGTCGTAGAGCATCTCTGTTTCGTTCAGTAGCTGCTGTTTGTATCTCCATATCCACGGTACCTCCGTCAAAGATTAACTCTGATCAAAAGGTGAGAATTCGTCTTATTATATTTCGAATCCGTAGACATTACATGCTTACTTCCAGGACACAAACATGAACGAATTGCAGCAAACAGTAACCCCTCATCGCGATTTCTTTGCTTGCGAATTTTTACTTTCTTTGGGAAGTCCAGCTGCTGGTCCAAGCTGCAACAGTAACATCAACAGTGGCGGCCAGTATCAAGTTACTGCCAGTGCCAGTATACTTGACAAGGATGGAAATGTGTGGAAATGTGGTCCTCGTTCTACGTTACAAGTCAGAGTGCACGAGGAACCTACCAAACGAAAACTGCCTTGATCTGTAGAGTCCTTCTAGAAGGTAATACTTTTCCATAAACTAATCTTTTAAAGTTTTTGAATCGTATTCAAGTAAATGATAATAAAGATTTTTATATAAAAATGCTTGAACGTATCAACTCTAGGTGAAATGATGGATGCTTTGGAAAGTAATTCAACATTCATATTTCATACAAGATTTTAATACCCATCTTAAAGATACCCAACGATATTAAAATATAAATAAGATATATAACAAACATATAAAACTTAACCAATAACGTCCTATAGTTTATACAGTACAATTGGATATGTCAGGGGTTTTCATTTAACAAATTTGTTCTTTAAATTAAGTCATTTATCTATACTCGTACTCAACTGGCAGTAGTACAATCAGGGTAATAAATTTTCTTTATCCCTGAAGAAGTCTCCTTTAGCACCTCCAGTTTTTGAAACCAATTCTATGCCAGTTATTTGCATGGAATGCGCAGAAACGGATTTGCACATATCATATATTGTAAGAGCTGCAACGCTCACAGCTGTTAAAGCCTCCATTTCCACACCGGTTTTTCCAGTGCATCTAACTTCCGCTGTGATTTCAATTCTATGCATTTCCGAATTAAGTATTAAACGAACGTCTACATAGTTAATCATTAAGGGATGACACAGTGGTATCAATTCCGAAGTACGTTTAGCCCCCATAATCCCAGCCAGCTGTGCAACTGATAGTACATCACCCTTCTTCATATTATTTTCATTAATAAGCTCACTGATATCGTGTCCTACTTGTACAAATCCCCTTGCTTTTGCTATACGTTCAGTTGTACTCTTCCTTCCAACATCCACCATACTTGCTTTCCCACTTCTTTCATCCACATGCGTCAACGATGAATACAATCTTGCGGTTGCACTCCGCTGAGAAATTGGGTGTATGTGCCCCACGTGTGTTATGCATATATTACTATGTGACGTATATTCTTTCGAATATAGTTGTCGTGTTTTCCCACTGTCTGTAACCACATAACAAGTATGATAGAAAAGTGTTCCCAGTTCACTGATAAATCGAGTCTTAAAATTCGCAAAGTGCGACAAGCACTGTGATTTAGCGATAACGTCTTGTTCCGGATTATAGAAACGAAACCTTTATCCTATAATGTCATAATACGTGCGTTACACTTCTTACGGAATTACTTAACCACCAATCAGAATCATTGGCCTGTTTTCCATCTGGGACAGATTGAACATTCCTGAAACATACGCGGTGCAAACGTTATCGCTAGTTATCCCTTGCAAGTTGCCCTTGGGATTGTCAAATAAATTAAAAAATATATATACGTATTCGAATTATACTTCTTCTCCGCTATAGTTAAATGCATTTATATTTATAATACCTGCGTGTTGCTTCTTTTTACGAAGTACCGCTCCACTTATTAGCTCTCGCAAGTCTTGTTCAGTTGCTCCACTTCTCAATGCATCTTTCAAAGACACTTCGCCCTTACCCTCAAATAAGCACACTTTTAGATTTCCATCAGCCGTTATTCTTAAACGGTTACATGAATTACAGAAATGCTCACTCATTGAAGTAATAAAGCCTACTTGACCTTTGAATCCAGATACTTTGTATGCCTGCTTATCAGAAAACGAATGAGACAATTGAAAATCGTTTTGATAATATCATTAGAATAAAGATAAACCAATTGAAAAATGTATTACACCCTAGGTGTCATTTATACAATTCTATGCAGACAATTATTTAAACAAAATACCTTAGATGTATTATTCGGCTCATTCTCAATTGCATGAAATTCAGGAAACTTCGTTCGAATGATTTGCTTCATATCGCTAAAGGAAACCATTTTGTTTTCTTTCCATTCATTACCAGAAAATGGCATATATTCTATAAACCGTACATCAATGGGTTTGTCCTTTGTTAAACCTACAAAGTCCATTAATTCATCATCATTGAATCCGCGCATTACTACACAATTTATCTAAAAAAAAAAAACATTTAAAATAATAGCCTCTCATCTGAACCCAGCACACATGTCTTGTAAAAGTTACATTTCAACATAATAAATTGCAAGTTTTATAGCAGGTATGTAATAGTTACGTAAATGTGACAAACGTGCTTGCTGGGAAGGTAATAGAATATAAATAAATATCTAACTTTAACCGGATCATATCCAAGTTGTACAGCTAAATCGATGGCAGCCATAACTCTTGGCCAACCTTTCCTTCTTGTAAATAGCTCAAAACGATCTTGCTTGAGAGTATCTAAAGAAATATTTAAACCGTCTAATCCAACTCTCTGAAGAGCTGGTAACATACGGGTAAGGGTTAAACCATTGGTAGTCATTGTTACTTTCTGTATACCATTTAGTTGTTTTAACCGTGCTGAAATGGTTTGTTATATAATTATTGGTTTATGATCTATAGTACCTTTCTAAAAGAAAATGAAAGTATTATGGGCTGACCAACTATATCAATGATGTCTTTTCTGACAGTTGGTTCTCCACCAGTTAAACGTATTTTAGTAACTCCTTCTCTGACAAAGACGTCAGCCACGCGAATTATCTCATCAGTAGTTAAAATACCTTCTTTCTTTGTCAGCTTTACACCTTCCGCTGGCATGCAATACATACCTGGAGAAAATAGTGCGTTTGTTTCTTACCCTTTGAACAACAATAATGGTACTCTGATTTATAAACTCACATCGTAAATTACATCTCTCTGTGACGGAGATTCTAAGGTAGGTATGAACGCGACCAAATGTGTCCGTGAGTATATTTTCATTAATATCATTTTTTATTCTCTTTCTAAATTGTTGTATCTATAAAAAACATTTAATTCATTGTCTTTTTTATTTAAATACCATTGCAGAGTATCATACTCTTACACATTTATATTTTCTTACTCTTGAACTTGATTTTGGAGATATGGAAGCCTCGGTCGTCAATGCTTTGGCATTCAAGATGCTCTTTACCCGGAAGATTTTGCCCAACATCTGTGAAATATACGATTTTCAAAATGGATAGTATAATCTTGTTTACAGTGAAATAATGAGGCAATAAGATTCGTATTGAAGTAGAGAGCATCATTCAGCGAAAAACAAGGTTATTATGTAACTTGATTGGTAATAATTACGCTATGCCTTGATATTTTTGCCTTTTATATTTTGTAATTTTGTGCATGACTCCTTTGGCGGTTCTAGAAAAATCATCGGTCATTACATTTAATGCTAGCTGTCATTCTTAGATAAATTTATTGCTTCTTTAAATAAATTACCCGCTGTTTAGTTTATGATTGAGTGGCTCATCTGGTTCTCATCTGGAATTATAAATATTTCTTACGAAATTGATACGATAGTTACAATTTTCTAATTTGCATTTTCGTCTGTCAATTTCCGAGTTGAATTCTAGTATAGCGGATGTGTGCGCTACCAATGCGATCATATCCGGTATTGCTATAAACTGTGCACACGCAAAGCGTTGCATCACTGATAATCAGATTACATTCCGAAACATTTCTTTTCCATAATAAAATAAAAAGTTGATAAGAATGAGTTGCGCTAGTTTTCTTTGAAATCATTTAAATAAATCAAATTAAATAAAGAATAATTTTTCTTATCAATACATGTTTCGTTCAGATGGACAACCTTTGTGGTTCTAGAAATAATTGAATTCTTGACAAGCATTCGATAATTTGATATGATTTATATATGAAATATTACCTTAAACCTATGTCCGTCCGTATTCAGCTACCGCTGTAGCTCAACTGCACACTGTGGATTCACGGGATTGACTAAGATTTTGAAACGTTGCACCAGGGAATAATATTACAAAAGAGATGAAAGTTTATATGCTGCAAGTGGTCGATTCTTGGAACATAATTAGTAGTGTTAAGTGTCGCCACTTATAGCGTATGTGTTCCACCACTCGCGAATAATGATTGCCTGAAACCCGCAAAAAGATGTAAGAAATCAGCTTTACAGAAGAAACTGCCATTCAAAATTGAACCTGAAAAGAGATGTTCTAGACGGTACTTGATGTTATCTTATAGGATCACGAATATAACGAGCAAAAAGTACAGAAGTGAGAAACTGTAAAATAACATTTTGTTTAATATATCACTAATGTTATTTTCCGCGAGTCGGTCTCCTATACTGGTCTCTTGAATGCTCCTACAATATCCATTCCTGTCCTTTTTTTTTATATTTCTTTCTGTCTTACATCTATACTTCTTTATTTTTACCTTTCCACTTCCATATTTCTTTGCTTTCTTATTTCTTAATTTACTCTTTACATTTCATTCTTGTTTCTGTCTTTATTTATTCTTTTGCTCTCTTTCCTCTCACTCGCTATTGTGCTTGATTTACTTTTCCTATTTTTTGGTCAGGTTGAACATATTCATTTGAATTACCGTAATTAGAGTAATATAGGTGTTTTTGAGCATCTTTTAAATTAAAGTCACCTTCTGTGGGGGACACTTCGGGTTTAACTTACTGTGTCTTTTTTGTCGTTTGACCTGATTTCCTTTAGTTCATGAGGTTTTTCTCACTGAGCTCTGAGCACGGTAGCTTTGGGTTTCTTCCCCACAATTCCTAAAATATGATCCTTTGTTGGCTGTTGGAGGGGTCCTAGCTTCCTTATGAAGAGATAGAGCCTCACAAAAATTGGCAGGGAGAAGCCCATTTCACAACATCTTTCCCAATCTTCTTCATTTCCTTTCCACGCTTGAAGCACATTCTGATCTTTTCACTTCATCGTACTTCTTTCCACGTACCTTCTGATTTCACTCTCTCATTATACTTCTCTTACATTTAAAAGAACTAATTCATATGTCGAACATATATAAGAAAATTTCCTTCTTCCCGCAAATTATCCACCCAATCATAGATCATGATGTTTGGAACTCTTACGCTACGACTGGCGGCAATTAACATTACTAATCGTGAACTAAAGAAATCGATATTTGAGGTGATTTTCGGAACAACCGGAACAAACCTGGAAAAGTTGTAACTTGGCTCTCGAGATTTGTTCGATATGAATCAGTTTAGAATATTAATAGAAGTGTAAAATGTCATTATTTCCTGCGTATTCGGATATTAGTGTGACCGGATCGACTGCGCGTGAAAAATGCGATGTGAAAGATGGTAAATTAAAGTTTTCTGTACAGCTTCAGATTTTTAGCCTTCAAATCTTTGTATAAACAAATTTCATATATGTTTGTTTACTACTTTTTATAAATGAAAGCATTAGCATAATAATTTTTTTCTTGTAACTTATACTATCTATATGTTATTGTGTGACTTGCTGATTTATGCAACAGTAATTCTTTTACCTTTAGAAAAAAGAGACTGGCTGCAGAATTCCAGTTTCCCAGCTGGAGTAATACCAAGGAATACATCACTTGATATATCCGATTCTTCAGAAGATGATTCTATTGTTATATTATCTTCACCTGAGAGACCTACAGAGCCACGCAGTACTATTCTCATTAATTCAGAGTCAAGTTCTGAAGAACTTTACCAAAAGTCGAAGAGAACTAAAAAACATAAAAAAGATAAGAAAAGACACAAATCTATAAAATCAAAGCATCAAGTAAAATATGATCGCGAGGTAGAAAATGTATATTTCGAAGATAAATTCAGGGATAAAGGAAATTCTAAAGTGGATACTCTTTGTTCACGAGTTAGACCTATTTATACTCACATGAAGAATGCAGGCCTTGGTTTTGTTCCTTGTAAACAACATAAATCATCAACCTTTCAAAGATATTGTGTCACTAATATTGACTCCATACAGAAGTCCTTAAAAAAAGATACCATAATTAAAAGACATTCTGAAAAAGATAGCATCAGCCAGAATGATGCTGAAATATTGAATTGGTGTATAAATATTGAGGAAGAACAACAATCATGCATTCGTGAGTTTAATAAAAAATTAACAGATAATCCTAATGACATACAACTGTGGCTTCAATATGTGTATTTTCAGGTAATACATTTTATTTAAAGCATGTCTATATAAAAAGTCATATTTTCATAACTATAATCTTTACATTCTTGCAGGATGTCATTGCAAGATTTCAAAAGAATCAACTTGCAAAAGATATAAGAGTAGCAACTTGTCAGAAAAAGGAATCAATTATAAACAAAGCTTTGGAAAAGAATCCAAATTCTCACGAACTTCTAAAGATCAAATTAAATCTGATGAGTGAATTACTTCCCGCCGATCAACTCTCAAATGAAATGGAGACTTTGGTAAATAAAGATACAGGGAATATTACATTATGGCAAGCATTTATTATGACTACACAAGGGTCTGTGGCTATGTGCACAGTACCAAAAGTTTTGAGTTTATATTCAAAATGTCTATGCACCCTTCGACAAAGGTCAAGAACAAATCCTCATAAATACGATCAACGAATATTAGGTAATTCAAGAATTTGGTATTATGATTATAAATTAAAATGATAATAATATCACTAACAAACATAACATTTTAGAGATGCTGTACCGCTGCTTAATATTCTTAAGGCACGCAGGACTTTGGGAACAAATGTGGGAGGCTTTAAGATTGAACCTTTGCCTAAATCTCAGTCTAAATAAAGACAGTTTAAAACTGCAAAGTTCCATCGACGAGAAAAAATTAAGTAAGTGAACTTATTCCAATCTTGTACATTTCTCTGTTTCTTATTTTTCCTATTACTCATGAAAAACTTTTTTTTCTAGTCGGCATGGAAGAAGTAGTATTAACGTCCAGACTACCATTAAATCAATTATGGTTACGAGTTGAGTCTCTAAGAGAACGGTGTCACTGGCTCAGTGTGAATAGGGATGAGTTAGAATTAGTTGGTGATTCTCGTCGATTTGTTCTCCCAGAAGATGTGTCAGATTTTGTTCATCCAATGGTTTCGATGCAATCAAATTTCCGTTTGGCAATTTATTCTCTTATGTCATTAAAAGTTCCTCTTCTACCTACTCGAGATTCGATGTTACAGGTGTGTTTACTTATACCTTTGCTGTATTCTTCTCTGACAATTAGTGTAGCACAGTCAAATTTACAGGACTTGGCGATTAAAGACTTTGATTGGAGTGGTGAATCTTTGGAGATGCTATTGCCATTAGCATATCCTTCAATAGGAGTCATGGCTGGTCATAGACAACGAAAGGCTCTCTTAGGCGGCATACTTGAGGGAAGATTAACATCCGGTCCCCAATATTTACGATTTCATCCAGCTCAAGAACCATACTTAGATTTTATACGAGACGCATTTAAAGTAATCGCTGAAAATCTACAACCGTCGCAGCGTACAAGTATTTATGTGTGGTGGTTACGGTTTGAACGGCTTCTTGTATTTTTCAGTAAAAATGATCCTCTCAAGAATGACAGCAGGTATAAGTTATTAAATTTTGAGTGACCTGCTAATCGTTTATAGGATAACACTCATGATTTTTTTTTTATTTTAGGAGGAAAAAATTGAAAAATATTTTAAAAGAGTTTCTTAAAAAGGATGAGAACAGAAATAATCTACATTTCTACAGAGAATATGCATTGATTGAACGAGAAATGGAACGCTTTGATAACTGTGTCAATATTCTTGAAACTACTATTCAGTCTCAGGGACAAAATTTGGAATCGATATCAAATGATGAAGAAAAAACAGCTCTATTGAGTGTATACAGAACACTACTCGAAACTCTGTTGGATGTTGATACATATAAAGAATGTCATAGTGACCGAATACTGAAAATCTATAGTCATATTGTATCAGGATCAAGTGAATCTCTATTGCCTTTGGTTGAAAAATATCTTCAAAACTCAGTGCAACAATTTTTGGAAAATCCAGTAGCAACAGAAGTGGATGACACGTATTTTTTACCTAGTTTTGAATGTGATATTATCACATGCTATGTTTACTTTTTGTATGTTACTAAGCGGAGTATCAATGAAATTATCCAAGTTTTTGATGAATGTCTGGAGCATTGCCAGGACAGTAGATTTTTGCGGGTATGCATACTATCTGCTAATAAAATATATACGATATATACTGTTATTCAGGAGTATTGAAACAACTGAAGTTGGTTCATCTATTTAATTTTTACTATAAAACCACCTACAGATAGTGCAATCCTTTTGAATAACCTGTATACGAGGTTTTGAGTTAAAGCGTTATAAATAAATAACAATTTAAATGAAGGCATGATTTTGCAGGAGTGCCTGTACGAAAGTAAGATAACGTTCTTACAACTATATACTGAGCAAAGACACAACGTCCAACATATTTTAAAGGAGACTGTATACGAAGCCTTAAAATTATATCCAGACAATTTTTATATGTTATCAGTATTTTCTGGAATTGAGGTAATTATGAAACGTAACTTAAAATTGAAAATTGTATACAATATTTATATATGAAATATAACATTGTCTTATAGATAGAGTTACCATGTTGGAAAATTATTATTCGAAGTGAAAATATTCGTCCATGGCCAGCGATTTCTATGTGCTTGACTGCACGTGCTCGTATCATTTATCTTCAAAAAAATGGATTATTTGATGCTGCAAGAGCAGCTCTGAACAAATTGCTATCCTTCCATCGAAAACTGGCAAGGTAATATGTTTCATGTGAATTTTAATTCATTGAAAAAATAATGCAGAAAGTCATATTAAAATATATCTATTTCTAGGGTGGCTGAAACTCGATGCTGTCCATTAATTTGGCGGTTATATATGTTATTGTTGCAAGAGCAAGATCTATGTGAAAAACGAGGTGAAGAGGTGTACCATGAAAGTGTAGCACAATGTCCATGGGCAAGGTGTATTTATATAGATGCTGCAGAAGTTGCTCCACAACTTTTGACACAAATTCAAGATATTATCCGGGAGAAAGAATTACGAATGCATGTTACTCCGGAAGAGTTGGATATTCTAAGAGGATAACTCTATTTTTGTAATATTCTGTTGCGTGTATATTTTCATTGTAATTATATGTAAAAAGTAATTTAGTTCTAAGAAATAAAACACTATACCGTTGAACTAAAAATAATAAATATCTTGAGACTGTATTTTTTACGAATATGAAAAATCGATTGATTTCAACAAGATTTCACCTAACCTTTTAGAAAGTAAGTAATCTTTCCCGGTAGTACTAGCTATACTTAAAAATATTCTAAAACTGTTAATTTGGTAGTTGAGTTTAAATAGACTATCAGTAACTCTTGTCAACGTCAAATAATGGATAATTGTCCAAACAAAACATGGCGTTCTTTGAATATCTAATCATTTTGAAGTGTCATTCTTCTGTTTATTACTAAAAATCTAATAAATGAATATATTTGATTTGTAAGTACATGCTTGCTATCAGAAAATGGATCTCAAAGCTGTTGTGATATCTGGTGAGGCTTCAGAATCTGACGATGAAACTGTAAACATTGCGACGGTGGGTATAACCTATAATTCTAGATGTATCGTAAAGGATTAGAAATAATGTACTGTACTTCCATATTTTTATTAGGGTATGGGATTTCCTTCAATGCGTACACCGAATCCGTGTGGTACAATTATATCCGGTGAAGCCCCGGAATCTGATGATGGTAATGCCAATGATTCAAACTGTTACAAACACAAATAATAATAATTCTGATGGTCCATTGCAGATGGGACCAGTTTAAGCAGCGTCAGTGGTGCAGTTGATGCTACTGTTTGCCCCCCATACAGTGATGTTAAAATACCAAAATCAAAGAAAAGTTGTATTAAATACAACAGTTTGCTCCATAAAAAATTACGTAAGACTTTATATTTATTTGTTAATATTTTTACTCCATATTCCATTGTAGATTTTTTATCGCAATTTATATACTTAGTAAAATGCATTTATTGTTTGTAGATAAATTTTAAAAAATTTTATCACTGGGAACAGTACAATCAAACATATTGAGATATAATTATTTATTGACACTGTAGTAATACAATCTGAATTACAATGACTGTAATAAATAGGATTATACAATGATAATTTAGATACACGAAAAATTTTTAATCAGACGTATATTCGCTAAATCGAAGCCTCTATATTTATCAGGTCGTCTTAATATAATCTAGCTTTTTTCTCTTTAAATCGAGGCACATTACACACCCTTAAGTATTTTAATCGCAAAGTCGTAATTAGCTCCTATGCTTTAATGAATGAAGAAAATAATTGTTTTCAAGGAATGTTACTGTTGCAAACTTGCGGACGGAAACCGAACGAACCTATGTATTAAAAAGCAATTTTTTTCTGGCTGTAAACAGGTGAATGCAACGAGGCATTAGACAGGGACGTAACAGAACTGAGCGGCGATATGATTGCTGCTGGTGTTAAAGAATTGACAGCGGTTAATCGGCAATTATTACGAAGCGAATTCACTCTGCAAGAAGCTGCTTGTCAATTACGCAACGCGTCAAATCGTTTGCGAGATGCTACCAACGATTTGATACAGCTCATCGATGCCAATTTCTTACATAGTGTTAAAACTTAATCAGTTTCCATTTTCCTACTTAACGTTAGTCTTGTTGGCACGTTCTTGGTAATTCAATAATGGCCGTAACGTGATAATAAAGTGACCCTTTCGGTCTGAATATACTAAATACCGTTATATTAAAAAATTGTTAAACCTTGGGGGGCTTTATTGAGCATCGATCGACTTTGTTCTTAACTGGCAGTTCTATTTAATATATTAGTTAATCACTAACAGCACATCATTCATTAATCTCAACTGTACCTAAAATATTAATCAATTATCAATTCATTATGAGCTAAGGTTATTCTGATTTATATAACGTAATGTTATAAGTAGTAACACATTAGATTATTAACGAGTATTAAATACTCTTATACTGGTCGTTGCATTTCACTTTTTCTTTTCTTTATATGACATGAAAATTTTAATGACAACGATCGAATAATAATGTGAATATTGCACATTATTTTATAGATGTCAAGATATATCAAAGAATGCCACAATATTAAGTAATGGGGCTTCTGCAGAGAATGATGGTCGTACGTACAATTTTATCTTTCGCGGGAAACGAGACGAATTCTTTATATCCTTTATAGTTAAGCACAGCATATCTACCATAAATAATATTGGAGCTCTGATTCAAGTAACAAATCTTCAACCATCTCGATCATTAAACAGAACCTTCATCGTTCTTATTGTTATGTACATAACAATATCATTTTCAGAAGCCCCTATCTGCTTTCTTCATTTTTGTTTTTCTACGTATTTCTTTTTTTTTTATCAAACTGACAACTTTGCTTGGTATCAAAGGGTTGATATCATATTAATTCTCTCAAACGTATCGCTAGTGTTAGTGCACAATGAATTTGTGATCTAAATGGGGATGAATTTTTTTTCTCTATGATCCTCAGTCTTAAATATTTCCTCAAACTTCCTTTAACTTAAGAACCGTATGGCATAACTAGATACAAATTGTGGTAACTAAAATCTTTTTTGTGCTTATATTGATATGACAATATCGCGACGAAATAACTTTCTTTCGCAGTATTTTACGTTTCATAGTACATCTGTTCTGTTTCTTTACTATTGAATATATTCGGAGTATGCAATGGATAATACTATGTTTATGTACTAGGTAGGTATTTGCTGAGCATCGAAGCAATTCCGTACAGTATATCACGTACTATCACGCACAATAGTGTCGAACTCGCAACTAAGTATGCATTTCCTCGTAAAAGAACCGCTGTTAAAATTAACATGCTCCCGAGGAATTTTTGTAATTACTAAGCACTGCGAGTCACAGCTACCGATTATTAAAGACAATTCATGCTAGGGATAAGCACATACTTTTTTTATCACCAAGACATGTCTGTTTAACGAATTTAAAGTTCAAGAGATAATCTAAAAGATAATGCCAAATGTTTTTACGGTAACTTACTTTTTTCCCTTCTAGTCAAAAAAAAAAGAATTTCATATATCCCCTGTATCCTCGTGAACTTTGGTTTCTTCAATGGAAGCAGAAGTTTGATTAGAGTTATGCAATTTTTTACTTTTATCAATCACTATTCAGATTTCTCAGATAACGCGCATTTCTATTTGCGAGTTATTAACTTTGCTTCACCATTTGGTGACCAATTATAAAATAAATGGGCTCAATTCCAGAAAAGAATTAATGTTTGCTGTATGTGGCGACCTTTGTAGAAGAAACGACGTCGCACTTGGTACATATTAGCCAGTGTGAGGGCGCCCACACCCCACATGGCCTACGCACGTTCCATCTCACCTCCACTCGCGTACATCTGGAGTAAAGCCATGGACTCCTGAGCTTGTCGTTTCTCAGCCAGAAACCTGCCTGATGCTTCCTTCAATTGTTCCAGAAACATCCTAAAGGAGTTAAAAATTGATCTTGAAAGAGTTATGACGCCTTGCATTTTATTCCCATGTAACTCAGGGTCTCTTCACTTACCTGTCTGGCACAATATCAGCCAGACTATCTGGGTCCATGTCGCTCAGTAATTCCAAATCATTACCTCCCAATAGAGAAATATGAGAGGGATCTCCATGCAGGGACGAAACTAAGGGTTCGATCGGCGTTCTAGCTCTCCTTAGTACATCACCGCCACCTTTAGAACCACCCTGTGCATTGTCCACGTTATCTACCACGATATAACGTGAAGTAGCTTTTGCGCCTGCAGCTATCCATTTCTGATGTCCATGAAGCACCATGAGACTTGTATTTCTTTCCAGGGTAGCAAAGTACTCCTCGTCATCTACTTCTGTTCCTGTGATTTGAAATGGAAATAAACTGGTTAGTTTATAGTATTTTATTTCTATCTCTCAAAATTACTGATCTTGCAAGTTCATTAATATTCTTGCTATTACATAGGAACGTTTTTATTTACCATCTTGTTCTAATACAATGGTGAGATCGACATCCTGAGGCAGGGCTAAGCGGCTTCTGGCAATATTCGTCAACTCTTTGAGGGATGATGCGGTGATGCCCTTTCGCCGTTCTCTTGTGTAATCGACAATTTTGTAAGGGTTGCCAGACCCATGAATTACTACTGCCGTCTCTGACATGTTTCCTTGGCGGTACTGACAAAAAACACTGCTTTTAAAAGTTAAACTTTCTCAAAACTTCTATGAACTAGGGTGAATGTCGCTTCAATTAAATGACAATTCCACTAAGGGATCAATGCTACTCTTTAAGTGGAAGGGCCCAAGTTAAGGCTTCACCGTCGATGTACATTGAGAGGTCAATGCACTGATACTGGAATTCCGTCAAGTCCAAGTTTTCACAAGCGAACGAAAGTCGTAACAAACAATTCAGCAATACTTGGAAGGTACGTGATTAACTTGGAGCACGTTTAAAGGATTTAAGGGCGTTTTAATCAAGGTTTTCTTTTCCATTAAGCACTATGTAACCGTATTTTGGGTAAAAGTTTATACATTCAAAAGAGGTAATGTAAATGGTAAGAAAGGGCAGTGATCTTTGGATTGTTTCGGATATTCTTGGTTCCTGAGGAATTTTATGATGGAGAGCAATTTACAGGCGCGATTAAAAAATAGAAAAGGCGGTGGTGTGTTAATGTAGTGTCTGAGTGACTGATCCGACTCTGTGTCAACCCAACACTGGGTCAATGGTGCAACTACACCTCCTATTTATACTCCCCGTAGAGTTCTGCGTATATACAGTCAAGAGACACCCCCAACAGCATTCCCTTCCAATATGGCAGCCAGACAGAAATCAATAACCTACCCCACTCTCATTTAATTTTTTACCTCGTCCAGACGAACTGTTTACTCGAGCCAAGGGTAAACCTTCCAAATTTAGATTATTCCGCGACAGTTCATAAAAAAGAAATAGTATGTACTGATAAAATAGACGTGCTATTCTATCATGGTTTGCGAATTTATTTGTCAATATTTATTCATCTAAGTACAACCTCACTTAGCAATGTTTCTTCAAAATGCTGATTGAAAGGTACCCTCGACATATTAGCCATTTTACTATATGTCTCTTTAAAATGATTCAGATTTATAATTTTTTAGATATAACAAAACTTGGCTTTTTGTAGAAACATGTAACATGTAATATTGTATTTTGATATGAAATTCATAAAATATATCGAACTCGGCAGAGCGTATTTTTAGTGTAGTATCATTATATTCAAAACAGCTTTTGTAATGTCAAATAAGAATGATGAATTTACAACATAGTTTAATTAAGAAACATGTATTTGACGACTTCAAATCGAAGTTATCAATAATCATCACCACATGGTAAATATAAATGCATGTCGTACTGCTTTGGTGTATGATACATAAAGATACTTTTAACATTGGTAAATATGCGGTATCCTTTTAATAGAAATATATAAGTGTAGTTTTTATTACACACTGATCATGATTCATCCAGTAGCTTGTGCATAATACTACCAATAGGAAACACCGTTGGTACTATAAATGTAGTAGTATATCTATTTATACAACGTAAGTGCTATAGACTTTGTAAAACTTTATACATGGCAATAGATCATTTGGAGCTTTTACTAGGTAACGAATCGACCTACGTACATAATTAGTTTAACAGAACCTTAATTGAAAACATAAAACCAATGATTGAAAATGGAGTCTGAGATTAATTGAAATAGAGATTATCTATACAGTAAATGGCTGTTTTAATAAATTAATCATTATACACAGATTAATTTAGAATTAAAAAGAAAATATATAATCCACTTTCCAATAAAGCGTAAAAATTTAAGCAGGCTACATGACTTAAAGGCACAGCACTGCTCCTAATTTTAGCTTGACGAGACTAGACACTGTTTCAAGTTTAAAGTTAGCCCGGGCCTAGCCCAGTTCAGGCTCTTGGTTGAGCCAAAGACTATATCCGAATGAGTTAATCGAATTTAATTGAATATTAAACCAATCAAGATAAAAAAAACAACAATGCCGCCTCCGAATACAAACAAAGACACCGACGATAGTCAAACGTGGGAATTGGCTGAAAGGTGTCTTTTGCCCATTGCATTTTCACACGCCGTTGCCGTTATTCTCGCTACCATTCTGAACACCTTTGGTATCTCACAAACTTCAAGTTTTGTTCTGTTCTTGATGTTACTGGCTATTTCTTTAGGCTCTACATTATTCTACCATAATTTGAAGGTGAGTTACTTATGTTATATACAAAATTATAATCTCTAACATGGTTTCGCAAGTGAACGGCTACCCCAGGGTTTTCGAGACATGGTGTGTACAGTTTGATAAAATGATAGTTAATAATTATATAAATGGAAAATCGCCATTTTACAAAGTAAAATGTATTAATTGTGCATATAAAATGTGATGATCCTGTCGCACGTATCCCTATACGTGGTTAAAATACGTCATTTAAAGGTTCAAGGATAAAGATGTCCTTTGACCTCTTGGAGAGGACAGGAAATAATTGTTATCTTTACCCTTTAATAATGTCAGATGCATGCAGGAATGTAAAAGATCAGAGGTACTCTATATTGAAATCATAGTTCGATTATAAGAGGTCAGACATGAGCTTTTGACCTTTGTTTCAAGTTAATGTTAAATGAAAGTTGAACATTACGAATACTTTTATATATTTTGTTCTATGTGGAAGTAATATACTCAGTGTCATTTTTTAGTAGTAACGTAATACTATTATAATAATTGAATAATGCTGATGGTGTATTATTCGAATAGGTAACAGCAGCAGGCAAAGCGGTACTTATTACAGGTTGTGACTCCAGAGTTGGATACGCTTTGGCAAAACAATTAGATGACTTGGTACGGATTTAATTATTAGGAATGAAAGGGTGAAGTATATAAATAATAATTTCTGTATTTTATATTCTTCAAGGGGTATACTGTGTTCGCGGGATTTACGAATAAAATCGAAAATGAAGAGCTTGCGCAAAAGTTAAAGAAAGAGGCTTCAGGTAGACTACACACTTTGCAATTAGATGCGACGAATGAACGTGACATTCATTCGACTTTTCTTTACGTTAACGAGAACTTGCCAGATGGAGCGCCAGGTATGTAATTAAGATGCTCAGACATTTCCAACGATTTCAAAAAGCTTTATTACATGATTTTTAGCCACTATTTTTAATTGAAAGTTATATGGTGGTGATGTTTGTATTAGGATTGTGGGCATTAGTACATGCAGCGGCTTGGGTTGCCTTAGGTGAATGTGAATGGGTTCCGCCATCTGTGGTGAAGAGGAGCATAGACATTAATTTCATTGGTGTTACTCGGTTAACTCAGGTACAAACTACTTTCTTAAAATGGCATATCTTACTTACTGGAATTATGTACAGTTTTATTGTATAGATATTTCTACCCTTGGTGAGACGTTCAAAAGGTCGTGTAGTGCTGGTCGGTAGTCTCTTGGCTCGTATACCTAGTCCTGTACGTGGAATATATTGCGCAGTTAAGGTAATATTATTATAAGCAAATCACTTCTTTCCGCCCAATTTATTATCAATCATTTTTGATATGCTACTCGTTATACATGCTATGTGTTATCGATGTATAGGCTGCAATTGAGGCTTGGGGAACTTGCTTACGTTTGGAAATGCGTAGATGGGGAGTGGATGTGGTTATTGTAGAAACTGGAGAATATATCTCAGGTAATGCATGGCTGAAAGACAATGCTGCCCTGCTCGAACAAGCTAGAGATATGTGGACCCAGCTAGATCCTCAAACTCGTAAGGAATATGGACAAGAATTGTTCCAAAAAGAAATGTTAGCTTTGGAGAAATACACACAAGGTCCTGAAGCTGACCTAACTCCAGTTACAAGAGCGCTAACTGATGGTGTTATTAAGACTTTTCCATTGAGAAGATATACTCCAGTATCACGCAGTGAAAGAATACAAGCATTGCTCAGCGATCATTTACCAAAAGCTGTCTATGACATAATCTACACGAATTAACATTTTCTATTAGTGTTGAACAAAAAGTATAACACTTGTCGAGCTGTCAAAAGATTTTTGAATTATGACAGTTGAATAAAACTATAAATTAGAGATAATTAGAATAAAACATTTTGAGCACGTTAGTATAAGACTTATTACCGTTGAAAGTAATAGTGTTAACGCCTGAAGATTATATTACTAAGTAGTTTATAATTACGTCAAATACATGTACCAGGGTTAGTACCATAAAATTATTAACAAACGAATTTTAAAAATGAAATAGTAATATAAGATCGGTTCAATAAAATAGGGGATATAAGGATTCAAGTATCGATACATTTTTTCTCTTACCTTTACAACATCCTGAGAAAATCAAATGATTTCATAGTAATTTGACAGCTGTATTTGGCGCGAGTTACACACTGCAACACACAATACACCTTCACTTGCCTTCAACTATTGCGCGATGAAGTACGATTCTTTTTGTACTCTTGCAGCATAGCAGCAATTGAGAACCTCTTATACGACTCTCTGGTTTCCTATACTGCAAGAAATCCCCTACGTTTATGATCCTTTGTCCCTAGCAATTATCACGGAATGCAGTAACCAAAGAGGGGGTGGGAATAATAAACGCTAGGCGTGTCGGCGTCTGTTTTGACACGAAAACTCGAAACTTTTTAGTAAAATCAAGTGTCTTCCATACAAACATTCATCTACACTGTTAAAGGATTTAAGAAAATTGTAATTTTTACTTGAATATGTTAGGAGTGCGGGAAAAATCATATGTGCCGATGTGGAAGAGGCTTTCGGCCGATGGCGTGTCGTCACGCAATTCCTAAAAAATCTCACGGTCTCTTATCCCGTTGTAAATGCTGTGCTGGTTCACGTGCGAATGAAGTAATGCGCTCATATGGGGTAGTGCTAGGGCGGTAGCCTATGCCGGGGTATGGAGACGGAGAGCGTAAAATCTGGGGCTAGCGAGCATAGCCACAGCCATCATAGCCGGGGCTCGCAAAAACACCATAGGTCTCACAGTAACAAGGGTCATCACAGACAACATTCCCATCGATCTAGCAGGTATATCGTCAATATATACATATCTTATCTTTTGCAGTCATAATAAGATTCTCTTACACTGTATGTGTTGCTTCTTGATTAGGAGTAGTCGAGGCCAGAGAAAAGAGAGACACAATTTGGATTCCAGTGAAATGGCACCCTTTCAAACGACTGTTAATGTCAGGGGTGACAGTGTGGATAATTTAGGCCAAGAAGTTATAGAAGTACAGATATTGCCCCAAGATGAAAATTGGGGTGAAAATACAACTGCTGTAACAGGAAACACATCTGATCGGTCAGAATCGACCGAGGATATAAGTCATTGGCCTAATGAAAACGATGGTTCATTTGGGTTTACATGTAATCGATATGTAGGCCCAGTAATAGCCATGATACTAGGATTAAGTGCTTTTTTAAGTCCTATAGCCATGGTTGTTTTACCAAAGTTGGGATTTTTCCCTGATTCCACTAGTGTGCTGACTTTACAACAGAGATTACAACTATTATCTTGTAATGCAGAATGTAAGGGACAATTATTGGGTCTGGCATTTAAGCTAGTTCTATTAGGAATAGGCTGCTGGGCTGTGTTTTTAAGGCCAGGAAATGCTACCATGCCACGTGTCTTTCTTTTTCGAGCTGGAGTACTTGTGCTCACTTTACTCTGTATTTGCACTTACTGGCTCTTTTATGTTGTACAGGTATTTATTAAATTTTTAAACAGTAACCATATTGAAATGAAACTTTTATATTTTTGCATTTTATGAAAACATGGCACTATTTCTTATTACAGGTAACAGAGAGCGCTAAGACTGCAGCAAACGGTGAAATCACAGAGTACAAAAGTTTAGTGAGTTATGCAGGGACTCTTGCTGACACACTCCTCTTTGTACATTATGCTGCTGTACTATTGATAGAGATCCGCCATCTACAACCCACCTTTTATCTTAAAGTAAATATACTATCTACAATATTTATGCACAATAGTGCTTTCGAATTATACCTATATGAATTCGTGATATATTAATTATTTCAATGAATTGATTGTAGGTAGTAAGATCACCAGATGGTGAATCGAGATCATATGCAATCGGACAGCTATCAATCCAAAGGGCTGCGGTCTGGGTTCTAGAAAGGTATTATACCGAATTCCCTATCTACAACCCGTACCTGGAACGGTTGCCTGTCTCGAAATCAGGTAGGAAACAGTCAAGCTTCAAATTTTATGAAGTTGACGGTGGAGTTGGAACGGGTGTACAACAACGTGGAGCCGGTGGTGACAGAGCCGTTCTAGCCGCCCAAGCGCGCAGAAGAGATTCCAGTCACAACGAGCGTTTCTACGAGGAACACGACTATGAACGTCGAGTACGAAAGAGAAAAGCCCGATTAATAACTGCTGCCGAGGAGGCCTTTGCACACATTAAAAGATTGCATTCCGAAGCGGAATCCGCTCCGAATCCTGGGCCGATGGATCCCATGGAAGCTGCGCAAGCGGTGTTTCCATCGATGGCTCGAGCCTTGCAAAAGTACCTGAGGGTGACGCGGCAACAACCACGACACTCTGTTGAATCCATTTTAGGCCGATTGGCAAGATGCCTCGCACAGGATGCTGCTCCACGCGCATTTCTTGAGCCTTTCTTTACCACGAGTCCAGTGCTCTCAAACGAGAAGGAGCGACAGAGGAAATCACACCATTGGGCCCTTGTATGCGAGGGTGAACTACCCTCTCGGCCTTTGGCACCTGGTTGTGAGTTTCAACTGAGACAAGGAGAAGTAGCTCTTCTCTGCACGGCTCATAGGTTGCCACATTTCAATCTGACTGAACAGCTGGCTCATCCTAAGTCTAATAAGTTTCTTCTGAGGCTGAATTCCGAGACATCTGTTTAATAGTAATTTATCACTTTATCTTCTATTTTTTCTGTTTCTTCACATCTTCCATATAGTAAGGAGATATACCTCGTACTACTGATCGACATGAAATACTCAAATATCTATTGTCATGTTGCTCTTATCGTTGCAAATTGTACAGTGATACATGACAATGGTGATACATAGTGTTAGGCAGTGATACGTATTATATTATATACGTACTATATTATTTTGTCGTTGGTTAAGAAAAAGAATCACACAGTTAGTACTCAGAACTTTTCTAGTGGGGAAGAGCAAGATATTCTCGGTAAAAAAATATATCTATTAATCGCCCTGTTTCTTACATGCGTCTAAAAAAATTAAGCAATGATGCTCGGCGGGCATTCTTAGAAAATCATCTTCAGATTTCTGTCTATAACGCATTCTTAGTTTCGCATATCAATAAGTTATTACGCAATTAATTAAGTCGTGTATATTTAAATGAACGTCGCCCGACGTTCTTAAAATAATCATTAGATTACTTTCCAATTTGTTGAGACATTTAAAGCCTTCACTTGACTTTAAAAGCGTCGCAGAGGTACTTATAAGTTCTTAAAAACTCGGTGACTAAATTTTTTAATGGCTTCTGTGTATCTTTAACATAAAGATTCATTTTTTTTACACATTCAATCTCTAGTGCCGTTATGAATGTACTTCAGATAAGACGTGTTGATTAATTTTATAAATCAAAACTTAAGCTATGTCTAGATTAATCGGAAATATATGTGCTTATCGGTATCATCATCAGATGCACGCTAAGTATCAATGTTACTCAAGCTGGATGGACCATAAGTATTGTAATTACTTTTTAATGGTCCTTTGTAGAACCCTTTTGTCATTATGTAAGCTCAGCAGAAACAATGCTGAGGGAGCTGATACATTTAATTAGTGAAATTTACAATGCCGCAAGATTTACGATAAAAAAAACCAGTCAAAAGCTCTTGCTGCCTTCTTAGTACTGTTTCTGTTAAATATAACCATTGAAAAATCGGTTACTAAACAGATGACAATTTAATTCACTGGCACTCAAACTAATAGCCTCTCACTGCCTTGATACATTGAGATTCGAGAGGATCTGTGTACCTTAATGAGATATTTGTAGAGCTACAGTTTAGAATTTGATAAGAGATTAGCAGTATTTTTCATAGCCACATATCAGGAATATCAGAACAGGACTACACTGCTTGGCTCATGTCTATTTGATTGAATGAAATTAATTGTAATTAAGGTAAATAAGTCGACTAGAGAATTAAAAACACCCGTAGGCGGTAATACTTGTAAGATACTACAAACATTTTTATACTTGTGCATTTTTGTGGGTACACGAACGCTGCTAGTTCGCGTAGCTTTTTTATGCAATTTTTTTATTTATGTGTGCGCGTGACATGACAGTGTATCTATTGATTCACCAATAAATGAAATTTAATGTATAATTTCATAATGTTATGCTAAATACGATGAATTGTCTGTACAAATATTGCATACATCTTGCGTTTTAATATATGAAAATTTCACGATTCCCGAATAAGTATTTAGCTAAGTACAAATTGTTTGGTTATTTAAAATCATTTAATGTTGCATGCCGGGTATTAAAGAACGATATTTGATAGTTTTAATGGTTGAGAACCACTAATATTAGATATCTAGGAATTTTTTCCCTTATAGTGAGTCATTCCCTAGTAGTATCGATAATAACATTTGAAGAGAAATTTTACAGGTTAAGTAGACAGCCGATGAGCCGACTGCATTCTGTACAAATTTGTGAACAAGATCTCCTAATATGGCAAGCGACAAAAAGTCTGGAAAATCGTCGTCCAAAGGAGGTAATTCCAATGAAGAGATATTCGCTGGATTTCAGACCCTCCGAAATGAACAAAGGATGATGGCTAACAAATTGTCTGAAATGGAAATGGAATTGAACGAGCACAAGTGAGCCGACTAATTTTTAACCTAACTTCTTAGACTTAGAGCAAATTTTAAATCTATAGAAATAAATACAATTGGGTACTAGAAATCAATTATTATAATTATATAACGTTAATTGCGTTCTAAATCAAATGAAACGCTTTTTTAATACTTTATCATTAATCAATATCTTATAGAATAATTATGAATGGTCTACTGATGTATACATTTCAATTACAATTAAAAGTTTAATAATGTGTTCTCTATTTCAGAATAGTCATTGATACTTTAAAGAATGTGGATCCTAAGAGGAAATGTTACAGAATGATTGGTGGTATTTTATGCGAACGTACTGTTGAAGACATAATGCCCACTTTAGTTTCAAACAAAGAGCAGGTGCTATATAATTTTAAGTTTGACTATTTTTATTTTTAAAGCTGAAGTTCTAAAATATGTTATTTTGCATGCCATGTATAGCTGATCAAGGTAATAGATGCATTAAATGATCAATTGACAAAGAAAGGAGTTGAAATAAATGAATACAAGGAGAAACATAACATCAGGATTCGGGGACAAGATGAGTTACCACGGCAGGAAGAAGATGATACCAAGGATGGCACTGAATCTAAAAGAAATGCAATTGTGGTTGATCTTATGAAAGTATAGATGTATCTGTTGCTTGTTTCAACATTACTATATTCTATTTTACCCAATGAATTGTCATTCAAATCTTTGATTTACAATAACCTGCATTTATTTATTAAGGTCATTAGCTTTTTTTGTATAATATGAAATGTCATTTCCTACTGAACAAATTATTCAAATATTTCATCAAACTCATACATTGAGTTCTGTCAGAATGTTATACTATGTTGAAAAAATACTTTAACAATTTATACGATAGATCTATGACTTATAATGATATCCATTCTCGTAGAGTACCATCACTATAATACACATTCTATGTCAACATGTTCAACCACAAAAGAGAAAGGCTGCTTACTATTTCAAACTTTACCTTAATCTATTCTTAATGTGGATTTAAAGCTTTCCAAGATTACATTAACTGAATATAATAAAATTAATTTTGTAAGTATAATTTACTTAGTGTCTTTTACCCCTAAAATATCGACCATTCTATTTCCATACTAAAATATATATCACATAATATTAATATTCTAAGTCAGCATACAATAAAAATAATCTATGCAAGGACGAGCATAATTTCTTTTTGTATTATTTTCATTTTCATCAAAATATGGTCCAACGTAGGTGCAACATCGCGACTGTGCTTGTATGCGATATCTATCATTAGTCCATAATTTGTGATTAATCGATTTTCTACAAATACGAAATGTCAGAAAAACGCTAAAACGTTCATGCGTACCTGTATCCTAGCGTACATCTCATATTGAACGCATTACTCGTAGTTGGTGGTTGAGAAAACAACCGTTTGAGTTGAAAAATGGGATAAAATCCCGCTAACGTTATAAAGCCGGTATGAATTGTATAAATGTCAGTCATGTCTTAACCTTATGCTTATTATTGGTAAGCTAATTGGATATCGAAGAGAGTATTTATGAATATTTGTTTACGCAACAGTAGATATATATGTGTGTGTGTGTATAGATAGCAAGGAATGCGCAAGTTTCGGTCCAGCAGAGTCAGGGGATGACCCTACTGAAGATGTCTATTTTCCTTGCGATATCGAACCATCGACTTGTATACGCATTCGAACCGCGAGACCTCCCAAGATAATATTGTACGAGGAATATTCTAAAAACTTAAGAATGGAGCAAGTTAGCTCCAAAATTGTGAATACTAAACGAGATGCTTACTATGATACTGTGGAGTGAATTAGAAAATAATTAGCATGAAGTTATCGGGCCAGATCTGTCATGTTAATTTGTTTAACGTACGAATGACTTAGATTCAATGCGAACCATACGCGAAGTGTTTAGAAATGGAGGTGTGGTGGTTCTCGCGTGTAGTGGCACATCACCCTTATGCTATACTTGCTGCAGTTTTTGTGTTTTCATCCACCTGTCTCATTGTACCGCTTACTACCAAGAAATTCCCAGATTTTTCGGATCCACAACTTGTAAGTATTCGTGGTGCAGTGGAATGTATATCAGTTGATTTTAATTTCATTTGTGTTTGTTATTTATAAGTGTACTGATGTTGTTTCAGGGCTTTGAAGCACGAGGTACAGTACTAGCTCAGAGATTAACAGCATGGCAAAACCTTATGGATGCTACTGCACCTAGAGGAGAACTTGTCGATAATCCATTGGAATACTATCAATACTTGCAACAACTCAGTCAACTGGTACGCTGCATAAGAAATTTTATTCATGATCAATATGTGATACAAGAGTCATTTCATGATTTTCAGAATGAGACTACTTTCCGCAATCATAGCAGAACGAGTCAGGGAATTGTGAGAAAGAGACCAAGAAACAAGAATAGAAAGAAGGGAAAGAAATATGGGAAGCGTAATAATGGCACAGGAAAAGATCCAGACGTTACTGAGGACAGAGATATGTGGGAGGAACTATTAGAATTAAGAACAAAAAATCGTCTAGATAACTCAGATGATCTTGATGAGCGCAATCATTTAGAGAGCGATGGGTTCTTTTGTAATTTGCCAACTGCTTCATACGCTCGTGTTGTCCTTGGATCTGAATCAGGAGAGAATAACTTGTGGTCCATGGAAGGCGTGTTGGCTCAATGTCACGTTGATGCAGCTTTGCGTGCGAATCCCGAGTTCTCAACTCTTTGTCAGACGCAAATGGAGCATGGCAGTGCAGGACAAAAATGTTGTCGCAGCTGGTCTCCAGCTAATTATGTAGCTCTTTTATCAAATCGAAGTTCCTGTCTTGGTGTCACTGAAAGCGATCTTGGTCGTGTGGAAATTCTGTTACAAAGATGCGCTGACTTCTATCATAACCTTCAGCTTACTCCAGACTGTGCAGAAGATCTTAGTTGCCAAAGACGGGTCCCTGCTGAATGCTACACTCATAATGCGCCATACCATTTGCTACACTATCTCCTTGAGATTGATTTTATACCAAGCAATGTATGGCTTAAAAAATTGTTTCTTTTTCAACCAACTTTAGGTATTTCATTGCATAACAGAGAATTTGTTTCAGAGGCGGGGTCCTACCAACAAGATAAACTCGACATTGCGCTCCGCAATGTTATTCTTGCCTATTGCTGCCAGTTCAGCGAGTCTAGACTTCTACAGAGGATTAAGCGTCGATGGATTAACATATGGGAAGTTTAGAGTCTTGGGAATGCAACTGGGGCTCAAGAGCACTCTTTTTGATCGACTTTTAGTTTCTGACTCTCGCCTAGTCCTTGCGGGCTTTGCTTTTGTTACTATTTGCATTTGGGTCTACACCGGTTCCCTTTTACTAACAGCAGCTACCATCCTAGCTGTACTTTTTAGTCTAGGAATTTCATATGCCGTATATACGCTTGTATTACGGATTACATTTTTTCCATTTATGAATTTATTGGCGATTGTTGTTGCCGTTGGTAAGTTTTTATCCAATATCAAAAGTTCGTAAACCTGGGAATAATAAAATATTTTTCATTATTCATTTTATGTTTCTGAAAGGAATTGGAGCAGATGATGCGTTTATTTTCTGCAAAGTATGGGAATGTGGAAAGCAGCAAAAGTTAACTAATGGAGGTCTAGTACGTTTAGTACAAGAAACAATGAAGCATGCTCTACCATCTATGTTCGTCACATCGTTAACTACTGCAGTTGCATTTTTTGCATCTATAGTGAGCAATGTCACAGCTATAAATTGTTTCAGGTATGATGAAATACATATCCATTCAATCTCTTAATATTAGATACGTTTATATAGTGTAACGAGGTATGCCCATAGTTTGTTTTCAGGTATGACTGTCATAGCCAACTTCTTCCTGATGGTAACATGGTTACCCGCGAGTGTAGTAATATCCGAGCACTGTCGTCTAAGCTTCTTATCCCCAGCCAACTTTATCGCCAGAAAGATAATACGTCCTTTGAGAATATTCGCTGACAAAATGGCAACCGGGTTTGGCAAGCTTCTAACGCGAATAGCGATAGATTTAAGATGGTTGTGGCTCGTAGGTCTCGGCGGTGTCGCCATAGCCAGTTGCATGGTTGTTTTCCGCTATCCAGGTTTACAACTGCCAGATTCACCAGATTTTCAGCTTTTCGACAGTTCTCATCCATTCGAGAGATACGACTTGGTCTACGCCAGGCGATTTTGGTTCGAGAAACTTGATATGGTATATATATTTTTTACGAATATATACGAAGAGATTCATGGTGAATGATTATAACAATATTACAGAGCGATGGTAGTGAGGTGTTGCCACTGAGATTCGTCTGGGGCGTAAAACCTGTAGACAATGGAGATTATTTAGATCCAAAAGCAAGAGGCAATCTTGAATGGGACGAGAGTTTTGATGTCTCCAATCCAAAGTCTCAACTCTGGTTACAACAATTTTGCCGTGGGTTACGTGCACAACCCTTCTACCGTAGCACCCGGGGGCCGCTTCTACCTAATTGTTTTATCGAATCCTTGCGGTCTTGGATGCAACGACGTTGTGAGGATCCGATAACAATGAGAGCAGATAGGGAACCATGCTGTGAGCGTAATCCATTTCCATATATGCCGGCTGTATTGCAGCGATGCGCAGCAGAAGCAAGTGCTGAATTACATCGCACTCCTGCTCATTTGTGGAACAGAGAAGGTCCAGTTACGGCTGGTTTGAAATTCGCTAAAGAACCCTTACAGATATCTTCAGCATCAAGCAATGATACAAAGTCATTGGCATATCCATCAACAAAGATCAAAGCTCTTGTTGTGGAGTATGATAGTACACACGCCTACAGCTTATCATTTGCTGAAATGGATCAATTTTATCATCAGGTAAATAATATTTATATTATATTATACCATACACCTATGTATAATACAAGAAACTATTTTATACAGGTAGAGACATGGATGCAAGATCAGTTGTCAAGTGCACCCTTGGGCATGCGTGGGGGTTGGTTCGTTAGTCGATTAGAATTCTACGAGCTGCAACGCACTCTGTACGAAGGCACTCTGTGGGCTATGGGTGTATCTATGATACTTGCCCTTACTGTTCTGGCTCTTGTTACCCTCAACCCTTTAGTCAGCCTTTATGCTATCTTAGCCATTGGTGCTGCGATAGTAGTGACTGTTTCTGCGTTGGTACTACTTAATTGGAGACTCAATGTACTAGAAAGCGTTGCTGTATCTACAGCAATAGGTAAGTAGTACTCGGATAACGTAATTAGCAGTATTACTTATCAGAGTTATAATGTGATTTCTTTTGTTTCACTTAATACAGGATTAGCTGTGGACTTTAGTTTACATTATGGCGTGAGTTATCGAGCCTGTAACTCTGAAGATAGGATAGACAGGGTAAAGGCTGCATTGGAACAAATGGGTGGACCGACATTAATGGCTGCTGTAACCAGCGGAGCAGCTGGCGCACTTATGCTTCCTTCTCACGTATTGGCCTATATACAAATTGGTGTCTTTCTACTACTCGTCATGGGTATCAGTTGGTTATACGCTACTTTCTTCCTCTGTCCATTGCTGGCTGTCGTGGGTCCCTCACCTCATTTTGCTCAGTTTCAATATCCACGGTGAGTAACCAGTGAAAAGGGATTTGAAATGAAAAAATTTCTAAGACTATAAAAATCTATAAAATTGAAATTATTTTAGACTACGGACTTTCTTGTTTAAGTTCCGTAAGAACGGAACGGACGGTACAGCAGAAGTGTACCGAGATAAGGGTAGAGATCGAAGGAGAGGGAAGGGTAGAGGAATGCTATCAGAATCGACGCTGAGTACCTCTAGCACAGTGTGCCAATTTCATTGTGGCGAATTGGAAGCACTTGCTACACGCCCTTCACTTTCTCTACCTCCATCCCCGACTGCGACCTTACTTCATTTGGATCCCAGTCAAACAACTGTGAGGAGTTACAGGCGAAAGCAGACTAATGATCTTGACTGAATATTCTGGGATTTGAATATATTTTATGTTTCTGAAATCCTATTCTTATTATGCGTTACATTTACATCGTGTCAGGTATTGAGTTACGATCTTATTACAAAGTAACGTGTAAGTGGCTGTGCTGGCATGACTTATACAAGTATTATCAATATATTTACATATTTTGTTATGATCAGTCGAGCTCTATGTTAACTGATGTATTATATCTATCTAAAATTTTTAATAATTGTTCGTACAAATGTTAAGGGACATTATTATTTAATGATTCATATTTTTCATTTATTCCTCGTATCGTGACTTCACTTTGGGACGTGTTATATATGTGTACTTATACGATACTAATATAATAGATAGAAGGTGCTAATGAGATGTGTTTATATGTGATTAAAGATGTCATGAGTCTAATTACATATCGGGGAGTATGTGTAATGAATATCTTTACTTTATACAAGCAAAAGATTCTCTCTCGTTGATTTTCTATACTGAAAATATTGTTTGGGAAGAGCTGTTAATAGTGTAACATTATTTTACTGTGGTTGATTAACTGACTGCAGTCAGTGATTGTAATAGATCAATTGTTTATTAATATGTATAAAAAGGGTACTCCGTTCACGTCAGTTGTGTACTGATACTGCGGGACTTTTGTTATGAGCTCAATTTTATAAATGTTAATGAACAGTGTAAAAATGTCTGACAGTGAGTTGCGAGTATTTATGGTTGTTTATTATCTGATGAACTATTTATCGTTGAAGAGACACAGTTAAAATTAGCATGACATTGTTGGATCGTGTTCGTGATTGATTAATGACCTCGCTCTTATGAAAAAAAATGTGTTGAAGGGAGTCGTCTGTATTTTCATGTAAAAGGAGATACGAGTCATGGTCTGTGTTCTACCCATATAAGTATTATCGTTTTGTGCACAACCAGTCTCATGTAATACCAATTGTTGTCAAGCATTTATTTAATATAAGCGCTGATATAATACCATATGGAGGATTATTTATAAGTTGGAGCATTTTTATGTATTTTATATTGTATTGCACATGTTGTATATGGTATGTTTTGTACTTAATACGTTTCTAAGAATTAACAATTTAGATTAATTGACATAACTGAAAAACAGGTCTAATGACAATAAGACTTTGGCTTCTCATTATTTTCCATTTATACGTAACTTTTACTCGTTTTTTATATATTTACTTATACTTAGTGACCATACACGGATAACTTTAATCTATGTTCATAAAGTTCCAATATAGCCATTGCTAAGCCTAAACAGTATTTTATTATTATAGCTAATAAGTATATACATGTTTCCATGATAGGAACGAAAAGATTCTGATTGACGATGATCATCGACGATAACGAATGTTTGTGTAAACCTGTGTTAGCATACTGCAAATTATAAGATGACAATCATGGAATTAATTTTATGACATGAGCTTCCAATTGGAAATTTTAATTATTATTGTTAATTCGTGCATAAAATTGTGTGTATAACCCATTCAAATTTTACCGTCTTATTACAAGTAGTGCATGATGATTACTGTAATTATTCGATTTAATCATTTTTATGTACTGGTTGTGTACAGAATGTCTTAGTTACACCTCTTTAATGGAGTAATTAATTCAAAAATGAATAAAAAACAGTAATTATTCGTTGGCTGTATTATAAGAATCTAGGAGTATAGGTATAGTATATAAAGCTGGTATTATGAACATCTAAGGTTAACAATTGTTAAATTAGAATTATTTGTAAATCGTTTGTTCTTCCATAAACGATTTGATACATGTTCGATAATTTTAGCACTTGACAGGTGATAAATTTTAGTGACTATTGACGATATAATTGTGGCGTGTTTAATTAATATATTTTCATTTACACATTGTCATTCTTATTCATTAAATATATTCATTTTATGAAATTTCGAGTGTATAACTCACTTGAATGCAAGGATTTTATTCAGGACTTAAGATTACATAAATATTAAAATCACTTACAAAAACCCTTAAGTTACTCCCGACGATAAAGCACAGTGGAATAAATATATTAAAATATCGTTATCGTATAAAATACTCTTTTAAAACGTATGGAATATTTGCAATTACAAATTCATTAATTTATAATGCTAATGAAAGTGTTAATGAAAGCGACGACGCTTGATACAAAGCGGCGTCATAGGTTCCGTGAGCGGTCGTTTCTCCCGTGGCGGTAATTGCTGGTATGATCGAACTGGATTAGCCTTATGTATCAATTGTTTTCGAAGTCTCGCAATTTGACGTTGTTCCATTCTCTTAGTGTTCTCTTCCTCCTAAAAGATATGGAATAGTTACTGATAATTTCATTTGTATTCTTATTGCTAATTATACACTTACAAGTTTCTTGGCCGTATCCAATTGTACTTCCCGCTGTTTCATTGCATTGTCGAATTGTGCTCTCTGTCTGGCTCTTCTGGCTGTGTGAAGTAAAGGGCTTCTTGGCTTTGTTTTTTTTACGCTAGTATTCGGTACTGGATCTTGAATTGTACTACTTGGATTACATGCAATTTCAGAATGAGATTTTTGCGCACGCGCCTTTACATATCTTGGTACAGGTTTCGCGTAGAACACGGGAAACATTTTTCTTTCCTCTTCCAACATCTGCAAAACAATAAAAATTTATGTATTACAAAAAGAAACGTAACGTGCATTTGCATGTTTTATTGAAGTTGCGATCACATATGTAATGCGTGACATCACACCTTTTTCATACGTTCTTCCTTGCGCTCCAATATACGTTTATTTTTCGCATCAAAACTAAAGGGAATAAATTTGGTGCAATGACGATTTCCGGTTTTTTGCTGATTATGTACGATCTTTTTTTCAGACAACTGAAACGATTAATTACATATATTTATCTACGCAGTTTTTGTTGCAGATAGTATTATTCATAATTATTAGTATATTATTGCATACGTGTTTACTCGTAGAAGGCTGATTTAGGTTGATCGTCGCACCGTTACTGCGATGAGAATGTTCTTCCTGTTTCTGGTTAGTTAACGATAAACCAGAAAGTAAAATACTGGAAAGAATGTATAGGATTTGATTTTTTTTATAAACAATCGGTTCAATGGTTATCTTACTTGGCTACTTCGTCATCTGGATTTGGAGAAGGGACATTTTCAGTTTGCTTCTTATTCTGTGATGTCCATTTAGACGTTCCAAATTGATCTTAAAACGTATTGATTTTTAAATACAATTATTTTTGTGCGAAGTACTGTACTCGTTATAATGAACATATATAATTATCTTTTCAACATACCCAAATATGGAAGATCATGATTGGTAATTTCATTGAAATCGAGAAACTGTGGTGAATCGATACATTCCCATATATCCTTTACATTTCTATAGGTATTCCAAATTTCATATTTCTTTGTATCATTATCTTCAGCAATTTTCTCAGGTTCTTCACTCATGCTTTTTACTGGGCTGAATATAAAAATTAATAGATCGTGTCAATAACAAATTACGAGAATATGCACAAGTTTATTACTGCGAAAAATCGATGACAGGCAATAACGCTTGATTACTGGTGGTAACTTAATTAACTCTACTCCAAAAGTTTAAACTTATCTTTAAGTTCTCATCAATGTCATCAGGTAATTCGTTATTCTCTTGTTGACAAACAATAATCAGCAAACCTAAACAGAAAACGTGTTTTTGCGACGTATCATTTTAAAACTCAAAAGTATCATATATATTTATACAGAGCGCGAAATGATACATGAATTAAAAATTTCAGGGGCGCAGGCCCTAGAGTAGAATTCATATTCTGTGGATATAGTTATCGGACTTTATCATCCCCATGGTTACAAATATCCAAACACATCGAGCATGAACGTAGTTTCTACCCTTGTATACCTTGAGACACCCTTTGAATAGTTTAAGGGAATCAGAACGTGAACGTGTTTTTACTGAAATAAAAAATATTTGTTTAATTATTTGTGTAGACTCAGTGAACTTCAATAACTTGATTGTTTAACCATATAAATTATGAACGGTTTAAGGTAAGATTATTAATAATTCAAATTTTTAGTCTCTGAAACATATCCTCAATTATAATATTTACCAATATATTTACTTTTAGAATTGATCGTCATGGTGTTGGCGGCCTTGGAACCAGCAGGTGGCTGGAAGCAATTTGGGAACCTGGTGCTCGAATATATTGTTTGCCAGGTGGTCTGGAAATGCTTGATATTTCTGGCGACGGAGATGCTAGATTCATCGTCGCAGATTTGGGTACCGGTGCTGCGGAATCTGCCAAAGTATATATAATCCATTCTATAATCATATGTAATCACCGGTCAAGTGATTGTTGTGATTACGATTTGATTTCGTAGATTAGAGTTTTCAAAGGAGGAGATCAAATTACAGAACACAGTATGATAGATCCGCCGTGTGGAGTTGCAGGATTTTATTCAGAAAATGGCGAGCCTCAATCTGCTGTATTGGCTGTAGGAGCAGGGTCCAGCGTTTATATTTATAAAAATATGCGTCCACACTTTAAGTATTGTCTACCGTACATGGATGCGCATCCGAAGGAACGCGAAGTATGAAATTATTTTATGATAGAACAAAAAGATTCTATAGTTACTGTAAAATCTAATTTATTCATTATTCTGAACTAGATTTGGCACAAAGCAGGCTTGGAAGAAGAATTAAATGTGTTGAGCTTAAGTGATGATCTTGAATTATTATTGAAGGAATTGGGTGCTGCAACTATATCACCAAGGACTCTAAAGTTTTTAGGAATGGATGTGAGCCTTAGATTTAGTTTTGCTGAGCAATATCGAAGAATACCGCTTAGTAAAGCTAATGCTGTAACTACCATTGGTACTATTAGAAAAGACTCTTGGAATGATCCAGCTAGCAGTTGCCTTCTGATAGGTACAGAATCAGGAGAGATTTTAGTTCTGGATTCTAGGTAGACAATCATTTTGCAATTATATAATACGTTAAATCTTTTTTTTGTTATTTTAATCGATAATATATTATTTTATTTCAGAGCCTTCTCAGTAGTGGATAAATTACCTCTGGGCTGGCCTCCTGTATCGTTATCAAGCACAGGATTGTGGGCAGGTGATGGACATATAATAGCAATTGGTAGAGATGGAAAATTGGGTTCTGTAAGAAAAGGCTGTGCTTTAAGATTATGGGACAAACTGTCAGCACCGGCTGTTGCTCTTACAACCCTTGCAGGAGATGGTGCTGCTGTAGCTGCGATGGATGGTACCCTTGTAGGATTTTCTAAAAAGGTACACATACATTAATGGGCTCACAGTGTGACCTATTATATTATATAATAATACTTGAATTTATTATTCCAGGGTATTAAATCGTGGCAATTACAATTACCAGGAATTGCTTTGGATTTGATTAGTTTACCGATACTACAGAGTGGGCTTTCCTTATTGGCTGTTAGTGTAGCTGGTTCAGGAGTTCTTCTGTATGATGGAAAATTTCATGTAGATTCTATCAAGACAGCGGAACCGATATCAGCCATAAAGGTAAATAATTATAAGTATATATAATAATGAGTCTTATTTCGTTAAATAGTAAATTTATTTTATTATATTCCTCGATAGCACGGCCGAATGGGTCAAGAAGAACGAGCTATGGCGATGGTAACGATTGGAGGAGGATTGAATGTCAAAATTTTGAAACGTACAGCTGATTTTAGTGTTAAAGCGCCAACGAACCCAACAATGAATACTAATAACAATAGATTTACGATTCCAAAAAAGACACGATTATTCGTTGAACAAACAATACGTGAAAGATCAGAAGCTGCAAAAATTCATAATGCCTTTCAGAGTGCCTTTTTACGATTACGTTTGACAGTCGCTAGAAAAGCTGTCGAGATTTTAGCAACAAATCAAGAGTTTAGACCCAATCCGATTACGCTAGAAGCTAGTGTACTCGGGCTGGGACCAAATTATTTAGTTAAAATTTTAGTGACAAATATTTCGGATGGCTTATCCGATACAGAGTTATTTTTGGTATGTAGAGATGAAAATGCAGACATTAAGCCTAGGGTAATAGATCTACCTTTATTGCCTAGCGGAATACCAATACCAGTAATTGTAAATGCTACCCCTAAAGGGAAGATACCGGGAAAGGTACACATTATGTTGTGCAAAATGGGTAAAGTAAAACCTATAGCGTTAACGACAGTTGTACTTCCTGTGCCTGAGGATGACATAGAAGTTTAAGAATTTGTATTATGTTAAAAAAACTTTTATTTCTGCGATATAACTGTATAGCTATATATGTATATGGATGTATGTACTTTCACTTTAAATATAGTATATGTATGTATTTCATCAATTATATATATTCATACTTTGAATAAACAACTTGCTCTACTTTCTTTAATTATGCTCAAAACTGCACGATTTATTATAAAATCGTATGACGTATATAATGAATATAAGGATTTACTTTGTGTTCCGAAATAAATTTTCACAGTAGTGAGAGCTTGTATCAGAACACAAGGTTAAATGCTACAAGTTAATTGATATGTGTCGTAATAACGTTATCAAAATTCTTTCCCCAAAAAATTCGTCGAATATAAGTGACATACATATGTGCTATGAATGAGCGATATGCACATACATATCTATACCCTGCGGTAGGGTGTATATACAGAGAACCATGGGCGATTCAGGGCGATGCTATCTAGGGATTTGTACAGTTATTAGAGTGGTTGCCAGATATACAATGATGGTTTCATGTCATTTTTCACGTGCAGTAAATAATAAATAATGAAAATATAGAAATACGTAAAAAATGCTGAGTTTATTGTTTTGGATGTAAGGATTTTGCGTGTGGATATCATGTTTGGTGCAAATGGACAACTAAAGTGGAGTGTCATGGATTCAAAATATATTTTTACTTGGGCACATCGCTTTTCTGGAACTTTTTTCCTGTCCATTCTATTGTTTATTCACGGTAAGTAAGTTAAATTGTTAAATGTTGTAAAAATTGTATTGTTTGGCTTTTCATGTTTCTCATTTTGTTATGCTAAGACTTTGTTGAATAAGTAGCGTTTTATTTTGTCAAACACTTGTTTCTATAACTTTTATAAAACCTCTTTCCACAGAGTCTAAAAAATGTTTGAATTACTTTTATATGGCAATTACTTATTTCTTTTTATTGATAGGTGATAATTGCATAGTACCAGAAGCAAGCCAAGAAGGCTCGTTGCACTCTTTTAAAAGTTATAGCGATGTAGCAACATTTCATTATACGGTACCTAAGGAGGTACTTAGAGCTACATGGCAATTTGCTGCATTTATGGATGGCAAAAATTGTTTACCAAGAGAAGTTCATATGTGAGTTATATTGGTTGAAAGATATAGAATAATTTATATAGAATAAAACAACATTTATTTATTCATAGATATATACAATGGGGGAGTTATCCTATAATATCTGTAAACAATGCATCTTTTCCACCACACATGTATACAAAAAGAAATGGTACTATTTTGGTATCTGTTATGACTACTTTTGAACCAAAGACTACTGCTACTGTACCAATTTACGGGCCAGAGGCTGGAGATTGGTTTGTTGGTGCATATATGTCTCATTGGGATGAGAAAGTTCAACAACAAGTAAGTTCAAATAAAAAATGAATTTACACATCACCTGTACATAATAAAAATATTAGGTCTGGTTAGACACACTGAATAAACAGTAAGTTCTCTGTTTCAGGGTCTTGGCCATAAGTGCCATTATAGCATAGGATCAGTAGCAATATGGATGCAAACTAGTGGTATTCAAAATATACCAATTGGTTATCAGAAAACTTTGCATACAACTGAACCAACTTCTTATTACAAGTAAGATTTATTATCTTTTCTAATAATTGTAATAGTAACTAAAGTAAATGGCATTATCAATAATATCTTTATTTTTCATTAACAATTTAGAATATACATTCCATCAGGAACATGGCATTTTCAAGTCCATGTATGGGCTTGTAATTTTACATTGCATACGCAAAAAGATATGAATAAACCTTGTATACAAGGTTTGGCATTGAAGGGACGAGTTCTGCCAGTTTTTAATCACACTCATCCAAGTCCAATAGGAAATTTGACTATAATGGATTCATATACATTTACTGAGCTCTCACCCTATGAAGATAGTTATTATTACCTTCTAGTTATTTCGGACAGCGTAATAGATTTTAATGTTAAAGTTACAATTTCTGGTAAGCTGGTAGGTTTAAAAAATATATGTATTACTTTATTATCAACAACAATTTTAAATTATTCTTTTTTAGAATGCCCAATTAAAGGCCTGGGTAAATCTTTCATGAGGCAATATCTGGATGCGCCTTCATTTTCGAAAGCTCTAGCTAAACTTCGTATGAGGAATGATAGTTCACAATATGATAATTATCGATTATATAAAAATCAATTTGAATTATCAAGTGAAGATGTAATGGTAGAAGATCCATGCGTTCCGCGGTTTCAACTTGCTAGAGTTAAACACTCCCAAACATTCTCTGGTGTCTATTTACTTCAGGTATTTGCAAAATGTTTTCTTTACACTTAATTTGTCTAACAGTTAGTTTGCTATTATTCAGGTTGAGAAATTTCATGGAAAGAAACGCTTTTTTTTTTTTGACAGATTAGAGAATGGTTAACGTCATGGGCGATGCTGACTGATTCTTATCCAATTATGACCCAATTTAATATATTACCACTAATAGACATTGGAGGTACTTTGGATATTAGTGTCCATCTTGAAATGGATAAGGTATATCTCACAATAGAAAATTTGTTTCCGTCTCCACAGAATTTTCAAATATCTTTAAACTTGCAGTTACTAACAAAACAATTAGTTCTTGTCATCATATGCATTCAAAGATCTCGTGTACCGAATCGCATAAATGGACAAATAATTTGCGACGATGAGAACATGTCGATGACTTTATCTTCCTACAATAAACAAGATGGAAATTTGTTAATACCTTATCCTCAGCCAGATACCTGGCACATCGGTTTTCAAGCTAAATGTTATATGAATGGGCAAGTAGAAAATCCTTAATTTTATTATGATTCATTAATGTTTTATTGCTCGAACGATATTAATTTATTCGCTTAGATATCCGGTAACTTGCGAGATGGAAGGAATTTTAGTTTCTTTGGACGTGAGGACAAGGCAATGTGTGTTTTCTGGTAGTCACGCGTGCGGCCATCATGGTGTTTGTCAGGAGATTCAGAAAGGTCTTCTCTATTATACGACATGCAACTGCTTTGGAGGTACGCGAATTACGATGTAAATGGAATTATCTTCTATCGGGATAAATTATGAAGGTCAGTAAGTTCATTCTTTCAAGAGTGAATTGTAATTGTCCAGGGTACAAGGGCTGGGGTTGCACCGATGCAACAAGCGCAAGTCCGATGGCCTCCGTTTTATTGACAACATTAATGTTAACGTTGAGCAATGGATTTTTTTTGCCAGCCATATACTTGGCTATAAAACGAGGCCTATATACTGAAGGGCTAGTCTATTTCGCCACTATGTTGTTTTCATCATTGTATCACGCTTGCGATCAGCAATTCATGACTTATTGCGTTGCTAAATATGAAGTACGTAAATCTTAACACTATTATTATTAATTTATTCTTTATTATTGTGAAAGTTTATATAAAAGTAATTGTTTGTAATTTTGTTAAACGTGCGTTTTATAAACTCACAATTATTTTTCCCACATTCAGGTTTTACAGTATAGTGACTTTTTCTCGAGTATTCTTGCCTTTTGGGTAACACTCGTTGCTATGGCTGGACTGCCAACACGATATATTTCGTTATGTCATATGTTTGGAGTTCTTATCATCGCATTTGGCATTGAATCTGATAGAACTGGTCTTCCTAGTATATTGGTGCCTTTAGCCATGGGAACAATTATTCCGGTAAACGATAGGATAATCTTATGTAAAAACAATCATCACGAATTATATTCGTGAACTCACAGATACTGGGTTTATTAAAGGTCTAAAAAATTCTAATTGATAGATGGCAGCATATGTGTATCGTTGTGTCAAAAGCAACAAGTGGAAATGGCCTGATAATATTGTGAAATTATTATTCGGATTGTCTCTGGCTACTGTCGGATTACTTCTATTTTCTCTAGTTGAGACTGAAGCCAATTATCACGTAAGTCAATTATTCAACCCGTTATTGTTGTTTCCATTCTGTGTTTGCAGTAATCATTCATGATTTTAATGTCTTCTTACTTGCAGTATGTTCACAGTGCATGGCACATAGTAATAGCATTGTCCTTGTTATTTTTACTACCGCCGGCACGTATTGAGTCATTCTTACCACTGGTCAATACTTCTCTCAGCGGTTCTGACAGTGAGTTACTTGACTATAAAGACTTCCCAGGTAGTCCAGTATTTACCATAGTTACTGACCAGCAAAACCTGCTGACTGTTCCCAGTTGAATCTCAATATAAATGAGAAAAGTCATGATGTGCGTATGCCAAAAAATATATCACGTATAAGCTTTTATGTGCCAAAAAGATGTTCTGATCGAGTGATTGGGAGGTGAGTAAATCCTTAGAATATCATGATAAAAACTAAAGTCATGAGATTCAATTTTGTATAATCTTTAGCAATAACGGTGTAACATTCAGAAGTACTTGCAAATATTTGATAGAGCGTAAAGTTTTTAAATATTATCAACGAGTCGATGCTGCATTTAAAGGTGCTTATATAAGTTTCAAAATTAATTTGATTACTACGCTATATAAGAAGTTATATGATATACTATCCATGAGTAAGTCATTAACGTGGTGGATGGTACCATGTAACATATTATTATATACAATGCCTATTCTTTATTCTGTGGATTGTGATAATGAGGATTGTTCATTATTTTCTTAATTGTGGCATACACTGCTGGACTAATGATATCTTTCATGTTGGAAACTGTTCGTGTATTTCTCTATGCGTGGAATGCATAGTGTAAACAGCTCTCTGTACTCTAATACTATCTGTTAATTGGCATATATTTAAATTACAAGGTTAGTGATTGCTTGGTTGCTTCAAATTTGTTTAGGGATCAATTCTGTATTTTGCGAATAATGTTAACTTGCAGCTTTATTTTGAGTGAAGTATAGTTTTATCCTGAGCTTGTGATTTCTGTGCATTCTTAATCTCAGTTACTATCAAAATACCTCATAGTTATGGTGTGTCATGACTTATTTCTATTGGACACATCTACGACCATATAACATATATTTTATTTACAATTAGGTATATTTCAATATAACGAATCAGGGTGACATGTAGGAACACAGGCGTAACTTATAAGAAATCGTACTATACGTATTTAGGAGAAAGCAAATATTGACGCACATTTTAATAATAGAATCCTGTTACATGAATATTGATGCACAGTTATTGATCTGTACAGACTTAATTTTTTTTACTTAACTCATGTAAAGAAACCATTTACTTTAGCGACGCGTGAGACGCATTTATATACAAGCATACAGTTTTATTCCAACAGATTTTAAATAGGAAAAGCTTATATTTTTATGAGATTTTCTTAAGTGCAATTAATTAAATATTATACTGATTTAGCAATATTTTCTAATATATATCCGTCAAGTGTCTAGGAAAACCATATTAGTTTAATATTTGCTTATAATAACAGTTGATATTTAGTTTGTTCATCATTTGGGTTTTTCCAAAATAGAAATATTTTTTTACTTTTTATATAGTGTTCGAAGCTGAATATACTTCCATTCCTAAATGAGATTAACATTTTTCAAAGAATCCCAGTTAGTTAAGATGGCTTTGAATTAATACCAATATAGCTATATACTTATATTTATATATAATAAGCACAACAATCTGCCTATTATACTTGCTCTCTATTAATATACTATGTAGTTTATATGATCATATGCAGTTAAAGATTTACTTCCGATCAGTTAGAGAAAAATTATTCGAAAGTGTCAAGTTGATGAAATGGAATATCCTTTAAAATAGTATTTTGGTTTATAATTTTAAGCAGTAAGCATACTGCATGCCACATAATGTTACTGATTTTTAAATGTTCATGGGAGAAGATAACTATTAAAAACTGATTTAATATTGAAATAAGTAAATATATATTTATAAGATTATGATCATTGTTTTCTTATTATTTTTATCATCTTACATTAATCGGATGATGCATTTCTATCAGCTATCTACTGATGTGCTGCATATTGATAATTCTTCAGTAGAAATTCTTACAGTTTCTGATATTTGATCAGCGGCAATGATTTTACTTAATTTTACACACAATGTTTCTTTCCACTTATCACAAATTTCTATCATTGTTGATTTCAATACTCTTAAATCTATGGAGATAAAATAAGTTTGAACTTCATCTTCAATTGCATCAATTTTGATTATCAAGTTTGTACATCTGCAAGGAGAAAAATGTATAACATGTGATAATATAAAAATTTACTCTTTAAATATATCAGATATAAATATTCAAATTTCGTTATACGATTACGTACTGTATAATATGAGCTTCAATGGTATTTCGATCTATCGTGGCATCAGTAATTGCCTGTGTAGACATTTGGTCAAAAATAATTGATACTTCTTTGATAAGATCAATAGATGCCAAGTATTCCTCAATCCATCCTTGTACGAGTTCCATTTCTACAAATTTATGAATTCAGCTAAGACACTGAGTCAACATTGATGTTTGTACACATAATTTTTTATTGAATTAAATTAATTACCTGTGTTAATTTCTTTTATCAAATTCCGACATCTTTCATCATTGTCAATGCATTGTTTGATTTCTATTGATTTGAGGTTTAATTGCATTATTTTCGAAAACTGTGATATCGAACAAACAACAGATATGATCGAGTTGCATATTTGTATTATCGCCTGGTTTATCAATTGGACTTCAGGTTGAAGTATTATCTAAAGTAAATATATTTTATAATGACCACCTTATATATTCTGATATAGAATATAAGTTCATTAGAATAAATCAAATGTTACTATAATAAGCAATGTTAATCACTATTATCATAAATAAAATTGACCTTATTTTGTAGGTAGTTTGCTTTTATCCTTAATAATGGTATTGGCGTGGCAATATTGTTTCTGTCAAAAAATTGTATCAGTGATGATAATGAGCGTTGAATACACAGAATGAGTGAATTACATAAATTTCGGTCCATTTCCTCAATATAGTTCGTCCAGTACTCCGTTATCTAAATTAATCAACCACATATCTGTATTCATATATTTCAAGTACATTCAATGATATCTACATATTCTTAACATGTAACCGCACTGTACTTTGTAAAATTTTATATATGTATTAATGCGAAGCAAGACCGTAGTGATTCCTGTATCATTGATATATCAACTAATGAATGTATATAAAATTAAATTTAATATTTTCAACTATTACAAACCTCTTCTGTGTTGGCTTCAAACATTTTTTCTAATTTTCGTATCATTTTTACTAATCTACTATGATACTCTAGTATTTCTGCCATTCCACGGTTTCTGAAATAACATTTATTGTAATAAGTATTTCGTTACTTTTTTTTCACAGAAGCAGAAATAGAATTATCAATTTTGGAGTTACCTTTCCTCATTCAAGTAATTTATAAAGTCTTCCAGTGTGTACGTCTCTATTGTAGTATTATTTTTAATGAGGTTCACCATAGATATGTTAGCAAGTAATTGATGGATTTTTAAATTTATTTCTTTATAGGTCTGTATGACTTCCTTCGACTGTACACAAATATATTTACAGTATAATTAAAATTTGTATTCAATGAACTGTTATATTAGTGTATCACCTGCAATATTTGGGCAGTGCATTCATTATAGAACTTTTCAAGAGAATCAGAATCCCATGTAATTTTGTCAAATCCTTGTGAAATCAAATTCCTGAGATTTTTCAGTAATTCTTTGAACAGAAGTTGTTCTTTATTAGATAAGGTTTTTAGAACTCCATTATATTGAATACACAGTGATACTGCCCCTTGATATTTGTTTCTCAATAAATCCATTTTGGGCGGAAGTGCTTTTATATACTGTTTCACATCATACTTCAGTTTATTCCATCTGAAATCTTATTAGATATTATTTTACTTTCACGAGTTACTATAATGACAATCTTGTGTGATCCCTTGCCCTTTAATTTCCTCGATTATCATTAGCAGGTTTTGATCCAGGTTAACTTGGACTAATTCTATTTTATCCTTTTGCTGCTGTAAAACTGGTACTTTCAATTTGATTTTAAAATCTGCAATATCATCAACTTTGTCATTCCACGATTGGAACAGTGCGTTCTCCTTATTGATAATAGCGATGATTAGATTCTTGTACTTCTGTAAAATATCTCTGAAATATATTTTAGTATGCTCGTATAAGAGGTATGCTTTAGATAAAGAAATTACTCTTACAATTGGGCATCGCAATCTCCAAACCAATCAGATGTATTAATCATAATTTCATGTTGCCTGGATAAATAATTTTGTTTTATTCGTAGTGCAGCTGCGTATCCTGAATAATATGGTACCGACGGATGATGCATGTCCAATTCGTCAATCATTGTAGTTGCACAGTTCTCCAGTTCTTTATTAAAAGTTTGCCAAACCTTGCGAATTTAGATAAAAAGCCATTAATATCGTACAACCGTATATTATCATCGTATAAATCTGAACAATGAGAATACTAAAAAAAATATAACATTCAATATCTTTTATGTTTACCCCAACCCATTTGCTATGCAAAGTCTCTCGTAAGTATTGTCGTTCTTCAAATATTCTAAGTGCATACAACGCTTCAATTCCTTCCTCTACGTTTTGAACATCAGCAAACATATCGTCAATTAAGTTTCTGGCCATATTTTCTAATTCCATCATGTGATGCCTGAATTCGCTTATATGAATAAGCCAAACGGGCTTTGTAACGTCCAAAATATCATCATACGAATTTTTAATCATATCAAGATTTTCGCAGAATAAACTTTCGATTTTTGCATAATGCTTTTTGTGTTCCAGTCCCTTGCTGCCTCCAAATTTATTCTCTCTATAACTTTTGAAAATCGAATTGCAGTGATAAACACACTTCATGAATATTTCATAGACAATACCTGCCAAAAACAGTAAATGCATCACAAATTTCAATAACATCATGGCAACGTTGCATAAATGTGTCTACGTGATTAAACACTTTTTCTTTATCCACGTTCCACTTCTTGCGCGATTCAATATCCGAAGTGATATTAGTCAGCTGAAAAGAATTTAAGATTGGAAGAGATCATTTGCAAATGCACTAATGTAAGTTTTCAGCATCACCTACTCTGTCATAAATGTCTTTGTAATCTTGACAACAAGAAATGCATTTTTTTAGCATGCTTCTTCCTTTTTTTGTATCACCTTCAAAAATACTATCCAGTTCAATATAATCTTGACATTGATTTATTATTTGTGTGCTCAGAGCCCGGCAAAGAATTTCAATTTTATTCCTCAAGACAATAAGAAAATAAATTGAATTAATTAAAAATTTGTCACGTCTATTGATTGCTTGAGAGAAAAGTAAGTCGTTCTTACGAAGTATTATAAAACGGCGAATCCGTCCAGATAAATTGTATTAGAAACAATATTTTCGTTATGAAGGGCTCAACGGATTCAGGCGCTTTTAGCTTCTGACAAAGCTCAGTTAAAGTATTTAAATAAATAATATTTGAAGCAGCTTCCTTTATTCCCATTTGTACTTTTTCAGTTAGCGATGCGAATTGTGTTACACTAGCCGACCGAACGTTCTCCAGTTTTTTCACGATGAAAAGAATATTCTCGTTTATCAGCTGACTATGCAAGCAGGACAAATTATCATCTATAAAAATAATACTGCATTATTGTTTTTTTTACATTCAACCAATATTTACGATATTAATTAACACGTATACTAACGTCTGTAATTCCAAAATGCAAACTCGTCTATAATGCTATTGATATTATAAGGTGCTGTATCCATTGCCAAAGCTTCACGTATCTGCCTGATCCAGTAGCGTGCTACTTTTTCCAATCTACCGATTAATTCATTCTCTTCACTTTCACTTTTTTCAGGCTCTTCTTCGGCATCATTTTCCAGCAGGATATACTCTTCATAAGCCGGTGAGTTTGATTTTTCAATTTTTAAACCTTCTCTGGGTATATAAAGTATCGTAAGGCTCATAGCCTTATAGGTAGCATCGTTTAAACTTATTAGAAACATATGTAAATTTGTAAATATATCATCTCTCATCGCTGTTTCAAAAATTGGAGAATAATAATAGTTAATACGAATTGGAATAAATCTTCAGAAGAAATAAAATAGAAGGTGAATACTTTGTGGCCATTCCTTGCTGCTAAACACCATAGGTGAGTATATGTTCTCCATGAATTTCAGTACAGCGTTTTCCACATTGTGATTAATGCTTCCAAATATAATAGTAGAACGAAAATTTTCAGTATTATAAATCTGCCAGGGTGATCTTAAAAAGTAGGTGAGACCATCCACCGGATAAGTTGGAAACTCGAGCATCGATTTTAGTGAATTGTCATCATAGAAAACAGTGAGAATTATTTTGGTAGGATCGCGAAAATATTCTCTTATGACTTCGCAACATTCTTCATTCCAGTCTGAATCATCTAATGCATAAAGAACAGTAAAATCCATCACGTACTGCACCTAAAAATATGAAAAAATTCGTTTCAAATGCTTATTCGTTGTTACCGCCATTTAGATATTACTGACTAGTGTATTCAGTTCCTCTAGGGTAAATATAGGCTTTTCCGGTTCAGCAGGTAACTCTTCTTCAGGTTCTGGGGTTTCTGTAACATTATTCATTATCTTTTCGTAAAATGTTATATACGCAACAATGCGATACACGTGACGCAAATTGTTCCTTTCTTTCTTTATTGCTATAGATTGATTTACTCTGTTTCTTGGTCATTAGAATTTACCTTGGTGACCAAACTCTTCCTCATCCGTGTCCATGTCCAAATATTCTCTATGAATATCTGGCGGTGACTTTTCAATCTTTTTTGGTCTTCTCGTCTCTGATTCATCGTTCTGATTATCTTTTTTATCTGCCATCTCGTCACAACTTCACTGTTTTAATTATACAATTTTGTCATTTATTCGTAAAAGGAACACAATCTTCTTCCCTTGTAATTCTACTCTGCTGTTAAACTTTACATTAAATTCTGGTTACTAAGTGCGCGTGATATGTTATATCAATATTATAACATATAGTAATCCAGTCGTGGGAATTTCTACCTAGAAACAAAATTTGAGTTAATAGAAATATGATCAAAGAAACATATGCGCGTTCGAGATATTAAAATCGTGTTTCACAACTAAAGATTTATGTATTGATTATATTATTATTAATTCAACTTTTTTTTCTAGTTAAATCCCTATTCTGGTCTCTGCTAAGAATGGACTATAAGGATATTATTGAAATCAATATAATTATGGTATAATTAAAGTAGTAGGTTCGAGAAATCTGCATTTTTATTACTACAAAATAGATAACAAAATAACTCTTAGAAAGGAGTATTGTGTTATACCATAAATAGACTATATCGAATATTGCATTCACGATGGTAGACTCATAGTGGAGTTACATGATATAAGATGATGTTAATTTCCAGTGGCAGTACCGGCCCACGTTTCTGCCTCTAAAGTAGTTACATTCTGAATGTCTTACTGTACGAACGTACCTTATCACGGAGCTTGTCGATTTCATTGCAACGAATAGAAAGTAAGGCAATTTCATTTTGAAGCAGTATAATTATTAATTTCTACAGTTTTCGGGATGAGTAGATAAAATATTTGTTTCAATATTAATTAAAAAATAATCAGTGCTTATGTTAAACTTTACGGAAATTTGTTTCCGCTTATAAATTGTTTTATGCTGTAAACACATTTTGTTGATGTGGCAGGTAAGTTTTTTTTAAGTATCGAGTTTTTGGTTTAAGCTAATGTCTATATGATATATTTACTCTGAGCGTCTTAGTTGATTTCTAATCGTTTCATGTAAATTAGTTAATGAGATGCATCGAATAATGTTACTACATTATGTAAATTTGATGACTCACGTTGATTATGCTTGGGTTATTAGTTTTTTATTTAAGTATGTCATTAATGGAATGATTCACTCCTATGAGTATATACATACTATGATTAATAAATAATTGAAATGCATTTGCATGTTCCTAAAGTAACGTTCCTACTTATAAAATCCGATTGAAACTAATAGAAGTAAGCCGATTACCCATTCTATTGCAATGGGATCTAATTGGACGCATTTGGTTTCCAATCAAAAATGAATCTGAATGAATAAGCATCGTGTCAAATGGGACTTTATTGGTGATTATGTGATAAAAGAATTAATCTGTAATTGCAATTAAGGAGAATCCCGTTCATTACCGTTAGTATATATCTGTAGGATTTAATAAAAAATTATTGGTAAACACATCTGATTCATTTCGACCTTTTTTCGATTGAGTTCAATCGCTTTTTTTAATCAGGAATGTCTCTGATATTATTTTACTGACTGAGCTTGCATAATAAAACTGTTTGTAATTTTTGTTCCAGAAGTTGTCATCTACGGATTCAAGGCTAATTCAGAATTATAGTCTGATTCACATTTTATAAACCTGTCACGTTTCCTGAAGAAATTTTCAAAAATGACGCGTCAGTTATTTGTCGGTCCATTGATCCATACAAATGAGAATGGCCAATTAATTGTTACTCAGCGAGTAGCAATTCTGGTTGAGGATGGAAAGGTGATTAATTTCCCATGATACAATTAATATTTGATTTAACTTTGTATTTGAAGTAAATTATTTGAAACGCAGTTGAAAGATTATAATGGTCTCTTATCAAAATTATGTACGGTCGGACACGATAATGTAGGCCAGGGACAATCTTTATAACCAGTTGTAATATTCTGACTGTTGATAGGCTGAAATAGTCAAGCTTCATCTTACAATGATGTTTGTTTTAGATAACAACTGTTATGGAAAATCCGAAACCTGGTGATATGACGGCCGATTACGTCACTCTGTTGAGCGCTGGACAATTTTTAATTCCGGGTTTCATTGACTGTCACATTCACGCGGCTCAATTTCCTAATCTAGGTGTTGGATATGATAGAGGACTTTTAGATTGGCTAGAAACTTATACGTTTCCATTGGAGAAGAATTATTCTGATCATAATTTTTCAGAGAAAGTTTATGATGTTGTTGTGGTAAGTTTCAATCATTCTTATAAAATGGAACTTTTGTCAGGGCATATACTATATTATTGTTTGTTGGGTACAGAAACGAACACTAACAATGGGAACAACAACTGCTTGTTACTTTGCATCCCTTTACGGCGAATCATCAGTGATCCTTGGACAAAAAGCAGCACAGTTTGGACAGCGCTCACTAATTGGCAAAGTTAATATGAATGTAAAACGGAATGATGGATATTGTGAAACTACGGAAGAATCTATAATCAATACAGTAAAGTTCATCACAGATATAAATAAGATTGAGGTAAAATTTTAATTTACTTTCAAGGGATATTAGAATATATGCTTTTAAGAAAGTAAAAATAATTAAATGTTTCATTATAGAGCCCTCTAGTAAAACCCATCATTACTCCTCGGTTTGCACTAAGTTGTGATATGGAATTAATGAAAGAATTAGCAAAACTCGCTAAAAAATTTGATGTCCATATACAGGTACAACGATTGCATAAATATGCTGCATAAGTGCATTTTAAGTAATATTTAAAATGATGTTAATTAAACAGACGCACATTTCTGAAAATCTTGATGAAATTGAAGCAGTCAGACATTCATTCAAGGATTATTCATCGTACAGCGCTGTTTATGACGAAGCTGGACTTCTTACTAATAAGGTATATGGCAATCAATCATAAATTATCTATGATGATATTATATGTTACATGATTGTGTGTAGACTATACTGGCTCATGGCATACATCTTACCAATACTGAACTGGATCTTTTAAATAAAAGGGGCACTTCTGTGAGTCACTGCCCATCATCTAATACTTGCTTACGAAGTGGCCTTTGTGATGTAAAAAGACTGAAGTCTCATGGTGTGAAAGTTGGTCTTGGAACAGGTAGATATTTGTGAACCGTATTAAAACTTGTATAATAACAAAATAATAAATTTGCCATTGCTTTCAAAGATGTTTCAGGTGGTCAAAGCTCATCTATCCTAGATGCAATGAGATCGGCTCTGCAGGTCTCTAATCATATTGCCATTCAAACACCTGGATATGAACCACTAAACTATAAAGATGTATTTTATTTAGCTACTCTTGGAGGAGCCACTGGTACGTTGCAATTACTAATTTATATGATTAAATTATTTGTTTTACAAGGTGTTCCCATGAGTGTTTCTTTAGCATTGGCATTGGATGAGCATATTGGTAATCTGGTACCAGGAAAACAATTTGATGCTCTTGTGATAGACTTAAATGTCTCAAATGGTCCATTGGATAATTTGATTGAGTACACGCTTGAAGAAAAATTACAGAGACTCATTTATTCTGGGGATGATCGTAACATTGTTGAAGTATATGTCGCTGGTCAACGAGTTAAATGAAGATAGCAGATTTTTATCATTAAAAACAATGTAAAAACGTGTCAAAATGAATAATGGAATATGAATAATATAATTATTTATTTTAAACCTATTACTGATACAATCGACAATACAATTTGTAACATGCATTTTATATATTCTTTCACTAAATCTCTTTTTGATCCTTTCCAATGGAGAACTGAACTGCGACGGGAATTCAAAAACTGTCTAACAGAGATGAGTAGGGAGATGCACAATGCTGCGGTTTTAAGCGATACCAAAAACATGGCGCTAAATCGTAGCGGCGAGTCCGGGAGTAGGATTTCGTGATCATCGCCTCCGATAGCATTGGTGTAACTATACGAATCAACCCGAGAGCGCAGCTTCTGAGTAGACTCGAAGGGAGTCAGAAAGGGAGAGCGTTATCTGTATCGGTAGTCGGAGTCGCCTTGTAACCGTGAATCGAAAAATTACATCACGAAGTTTACCCATGTACCAACGTATAAGTACATCGTTCAAAGGGTTGCTGTGGGAACCAGCGGTAAGTTGCGGAGAACTTCTGCTGGCCAGGTTACACGTTTGTGATCAGTTCAGCTCGGCTACGACGGGATATGCATTGTCGACGGAGGCGATGATCACGAAATCCTACTCCCGGACTCGCTGCTACGATTTGGCGCCATGCTTTTGGTATTGCCTAAAACCAGACCATTGTGCATCTCCCCACTCATCTCTGGTGCATTGAGATTTAAGAATTTGATCTTATGGGTAATTTGTAATGCAGATTCCTATACTGCAATTGTAGCAGTACCTACAGTTGAGAAGATAAGAAAATGGAAGACATCCACCGCACGTAATTCATCATAAGAGGTTTTTGTTCTCATTGGAGAAAGTAAATGTTGTTCTTTGGGGTTTCTATCTGTAAATTGATTCGACTAATGTTAGGAGATCTGGTGAATTGTACAGCATATAACTTGTGTTAATCAAATGATAAATGAAGTTATTTAATTACGTGTATCTATTTAAATAAGTTTACTTGCATTGTTTATTATGAGTTTGCCAGCATAATGACAGCTGACAGCTAACCTGCGTGACGTTTGGAATTTACTTATTTTGTGATGAGGCAGAAATATAGTGTTTCTTTTATAATTTTCCATGTCTTCGTGTTTCCTACATTTCTTTCTGGTATAATATTAATCAAGAGCCTGTAATAAGAATTTTCAAATGTATACTTTACTGGTAAATTAATGTAAATAAGCGATTGTCATTGCTAAGTGTTTTCATTTACGGACGGTAATTAATAATAAAAGCAAAATGCTCAATCGATTTAAGACAGTTTTGATGAATGCTGTTGGTGCAAGTGAGCTGGGTACTAGCGAACTTGGCATAGAATATCCTGTTACTGATGGCGATGTGGATATCGACTATGCAAATGCTAATGCAGCACTGGAAATAGAAACTATGCCTTATAGTAGACCAAGTTTCTTAGGATTAACTAGTGAAGAAACACAGGTATATACTTAAAGATATATCAAGGTGTATAGTTATTTTTGTTAATAGTTTCATTCAAAAATAATTCGTGGACACTAGGTGAGTGCTGACCATAGAGTAAGACCAATTATAGTACCCAGGGATTTGAGCAGATTGCCATGGTGTGCTGGCTATGCGGAATGCATAAACGCAGGGAAAAGCAAGTTGAATGAAGATCAAGCTTCAGCCACACGGGGCGATTTAAAGTTGCATGATTCTAATATTACAGTACCATATGTAATGTTTTCTATGTTTGATGGTCATGCAGGCTATCAAGTAGCTCTCAGTGCAAGATTACATCTCCATAGAATCATTCTTGTAAGTACAAACAGTTTGTTCATAATGTTTAAATTGAAATGTACAAACTACTTTGCTGTAAGTCAGAATCTTACAACTCTTATTTATAGGATAGATTAATGACAATACCCAGCATTGATTTATTTAATGAAAGTGATACAGCTGTAGTAAAAGGTAGTGATCTTGTTACGGGTGCTATAGAAATAGCTTACAGATTGATGGATCAATCTGTTGAAATGCAAGCTCAGCGTGGTGGTGGTGGTTGTACAGCTATTACAATTTTATTCTTGAACGGCCGATTATATGCAGCTGGTGCAGGAGATTCCAGGTATTATACTATGACTTTATTTTCCAATAATGATTATAAACATATCTTATTCATTAATTATTATATTAGGACTGTCCTCGTTGTTGGCGAGGGACAAAAATCTCTCACGAGAGATCACACTCCAGATTCGGAGTCGCACCGTGTAAGGGCTTTAGGGTCCCTTAGAGGTGGAGAATTATTAAAGGGTCACTTTACACAATTAGAATTCATGCGTCGTCCAATTCAACAAGAACTAGGCCTAATGATTTTATACAGAGATCCTCACATGACTGGCTGGGCATACAAATCTTTAGCTCGACCAGATTTAAGATTGCCACTAATTTCTGGACGTGGTAAAAGGGTAATTACACGTTCAATATCATTCTAATTCTCAACAATAAGATGACTTTAGAAATGACGATATGATATTTACAGAGCAGAGTAATGGGAACTATTGGTGTCACAAGAGGATTCGGTGATCACGGTCTGAAGGCAGCTAACACCGGTGTTAGCATTAAACCGTTTTTGTCTTCACAACCTGAAGTGAAATCACTAAATTTAGATGATTATGATCTCACTGAGAGGGACTGCGTTATTATGGCAACTGATGGCTTGTGGGACGTCATTACAGAAAAAGAGGCTGCTGATATATTAAGAAAAACTCTAGCCCCTGATACTCCTTCCTTAGAATACAGGTAATACCTTTATACGAATGTTCATCTTAGTCATTCTACAGATTTATCTTTTTTTTTTCCTTTCATTGTTAGACTCACAATGGGAGCTCAGGAATTAGTACAGGCTGCAAGAGGTCAATTGGTGGGACGAGCTTGGCGAACAAAAAGTGAAAATTCTGAGGGTGTTGCAAAAAGTACTAGACCTTCGATACCATCGGTTGATGACATAAGTGTACTAGCTGTACCAATTTATCCTTATTTATGTGAACATAAGCAATGGATAAAAACTACACAGCAATATACTTCAAGTTAAACAAAGAATCTTGCATATCTAGTGATGCGATAATTAGTACATACATTTAGTATATTTCTGATGCCAGAAGCACGTGGGTTATTCAGATACTCTTAATTTCTTTTTTGGAAATTTATAGCCATGCAATTACTACTAGGGATGAGTCTCTTTTTATAGTGAATTTAGTGCATTTATTTTGTTTTAATATTTAAACATGATCTTTCCAAATCTATCCTGTATTAGCATATTTACATTCTCATATATTACGTATGAAAGAGGCACATAACACGGATATGCATTCCTTTAAAGTTGCGACACGGTTTACTCTATAAATATTCCTATGCCGAATTATTTATTTGAATTAATTTAGCCTTTGAGACTTTGTATAAGATACTATTAATGATATCTAACTCGAATGCATCGTGTATAACTTATAGATGCACGTGATTTCCAAGTAAATGTAGGTATGCAAAAGAGACTTTAAATAAGTCATCTATATATATTACACTTGTATTTGTAAATAGATAGCAATTGCATTACTTTATTTTTGGAAGTGAAATATATAATTTTTCGCTAACTAATCATGTATCATATATTGTACGACCTAGTAGCTGATTGTAATTAATGTAACGAATAAATAGAAAAAAAGCATTTAACAAATATTTTTTTTAATTTTTCTAACAGCCATTCCCAAAATATTTATAATTTCCAATATTTCAAAGTTTTACGGCAATGCAATCTTCGTAAACTACTTTTTTAAACTGTTCAGCGAGTTCAAAGAAAAGTCTAAAGTTCGTCTTGGTGATTTTCTCTGTTAAAAAAAAACAAAATATAATTGATAAGTAATTAATAGAGAAATAAAAGTTATCTAAAAATATTAATAAACTTTTGTTTAATTATATAAGATTCATACTGCGTAAGATCGTCGTGGAATTTGCGTCACTTCCGATTTCCCGTAACTTACGGCCATAAGATTTTGTAACCGTCGACTGCAAGAAGTCTGTGCAAGTTTTCTTCCACAAGTCACAATTCGTATCGGATTCTAGTTACGTTGTATGAGTATATAGCAAAGGTAAGAATTGAACAATAACAAAAGTTACAAAAGGATACCTGCGTGCCGTGGTATTGTTGTGGAGCTTCGTTTTCATTTCTCAACGGTATCTCATCTTTTTTATCGGTTCTTCCATCTTGCAATCTCGCAACATTGTAACGTCGCGAAATACAACTTTCGATAAGCGAAGGATTCTCCTTTTTCGATTGAGTATAAGGTTTCTCAATCTCTATGACAGGACTGCTTTCTATCATAGAATTGTCTGTGATATTTGTCGAGTCTGTATAGGTACGTACAGGGCTTGAGAAATCAGGACTATTGGAATTGTTCCATTTGAACGATCTCATAGGTACCGGTATTTTCGATCCTAATCGTAAGATAAAAAGTTGCAATAAGAAATAAAATTTCAATTTCTACTTCATAAATTATTAATCTACCACTTTCTGGTGTAAAGGTAACATTCGCTACAGAGTTGCAGCATAGTTTTCTCATTAAATTTCGTGAAGGGAATAACGAATTCGGCTTCGGGTTAAATTCATCCGTTTTAATGTGAATGGCTATAATACGATTTCATTGTTAACCGTTGTCAAATAATGTTTTTTTTTTTTGTTAGGAATTCTAGTCAGCTTATTATGTGTCTACTTGGTTTTACGCTTGGACTACGTCTTGGAATTCTACTTTGCACTCGTGATACATCGCAAGTGTGTCTGTGCTCTTCTGGAACAATTTGTGATTCACTTTCTGCACGTCGAGATATGTTGCATAGCGTCTTCTTGGGCCTGCGGAAGTCAGACATACATATAGTGAGTCGAAACATTTATTTCTCTCTACGATACGATATATATGACGCATGTCAAGATATATATGTTATGAGATAGTCAAGATATGTGTCTTATACAAGGAACGGCTGCGATGACTTGATTTTCTGGAGGACCTGCTTGAGTCGCTTTGATCTTTCCTGTATTCTTCTCTAGGTTCGTTTAATATTTTCAGTTCATCCAGTCGAACGGATGAATTTTCCTTCCCCTTGTTTTCGCATTTTACTGCACGCTTTTCGTGAGACTCGCATTCGCCATATGATTTTTGATATTCCGACTGAAATGTAAATAATAAAATTATTTAAAAATAAGTTTATTATATAATGTATATATAATATATATATATAAAAATAAGTTTATTTTAATACTATTTTATGTCAATTACTGGATTTACGGAATTGAGGTTTTGTATATCCGCGATTGGAGAAAAATCAAATTCTGGTAACTTCGGCGCAAGATGTCCAAGAATATATGATGAGTTTCGATTTTTGTAATTCTAATGGCAAGAGCAAAATTAATTGATAACGAGATTTAATTGGAAAACGTCTGTTTAAATAATCTTACTGCTTGTGGAATTAATGGCGATGGTAACGCTCGAAAAACGGATATCGCTTCGAATTGAGATGTTTTTTTTTCTATTTCATTCTGAATAATCGACACTTCTTCAGCGTTGCAGACGGATATAGAATCATCAAGAGAATTTGTCTCACTTTTATTGACATTTTCATGAAAATCTGTCATTCCTGAATCACGACTAGATAAAACTTTAAGTGAAGAGGAGGATTTGGGTGTTAAGATTAACGAAATCAAGTCAATTTCACTAATTTTCTCCTCTAATCTATTTAAATCCATTTTGGGAGTGAACTCTTGAAAATTATTTTTATCAGAAATCGATAACTTAATTGCATCCTCTAAAAAAGTTAAGACTGACATATTCCCAGTGGAAGTACCAAATCCAGCAGCCTGACTTGTCACATCGTTCCTCGAATCACGTTGAATGTCGACTATACAAATTGGCGTAAAATAATATAGCTGGCCAACCTGTGACAAAAGTTCAACTCACGGTTTGGCTTCTGTGCTATTTTCGAAATTTCTCTAACAGTGCGAACAGTCGGTTTTACAATGGCTGTGAGAGTAGACAAAGTTATGCCAGCTTCCGAGACAGTTTCCATCAGTTGACTTTCTTGTCTCGACCTGATTTCGTGCTTGTCCTCCGATATTAAGGTTGGCTTCCCGTCCATCTGCTTCTCGTGAAGTCGTTTCAAGGAGTCCACTCGAAAGAATTGTCCCATAATTTCATAAATTGTGAAACTAGGGTATTAACGTTAATTAGAATATTTTTTAATGAAACTTTTAAATGAAACGTGTATAAGGCAAGAAAGTAATACTAACATAATACCAAGTCCCATAATGACTACAAGAGGAAGCACGTAATATCCACGAGTATTGGGTGTCACATAACCCATTAACTCCCATATGTACAGCTTAAAGTGATGTACCCAGGACAAAAAGCGTTTCGACCAGGTTTCATTTTTCTCCCCATGTGTTAATAAGTTCCATTCGTGATTTAGTAAAGTATAAATCAAACGAAGATCAGATATGGAGTACATGCTTTGATTACGTTCTATAAGAGTAAATTATTGTATCTTTTTTTTTCCATTAGAGAACCTTCAGTCTACACCATTGCTAAAAATGGAGAAGTATTGCAGACAGGGGAAAGTTTTCTTTTTTGAGAGGATAAGCTTCCAAATGTTCTCTCTGTCAATCTTTCATAACACGTACAACAAGTTCCAGACTTACTAGACTTGGGGGATGCGCTAAAAATGCATTAGAATGACAGAATTGCGAATATCTGATGTCCCTTTGACGTTACTTCCCTAACACTACCAACACTTTGATAACGCTCGGATCCACGCCTTATCATATGGCGAATACTTGCAGACCCGTAGAAAAAGCTGCCTAGTAAAAGCAAAAGCTCATTCGTACAAAGCTCGGTGGACGCTTTTTACTTCAGTCTTTCGTTTCATCAGAAAATATCTTTTACACTGGTCTGGCAAAACTATTTGATTTCTTTTTATTTCACTAAATTCTCATACGATGCAGTACATAATAAATAAGTTTAACATTGACAAGTGATATTTTAGGTTAACCATATAAGTCTGAAAAAAACTTTGGTATTTAATCAGTTTTTATAGCATTATCACTGAAGTATTTTCAGTAGCTATTCTAAGCGTTTATAATATTATTGAAGCATGGTCAGTGCTCTAGTGGTTTCATTTTTTATCGAAGATCTACAACTGACACCCATATCCGGCAATACGAATTCACGTGTTTCCCAAAATGAAAAACAGCCTTAAGCTTACCTCGTTCCACGTGCTGCTACTCGGTTGCGGAGTAACACTGCGGCGATGTCCGACCCAGGAACTTTATCGTGAACTTTCGTAAAGCGGCAAAAGTCACTGCGAGTTTTGACCGCAACGACGTATTTTCATCCGCGAAAAAAGCAGAAGAGCGTGAAAACGGTTGAACGACGTAGGAAACAAGAGCGGAAGCTCCTCAGACTTTGGCCAGTTACTAAACAAGAATACATCGTGCGATACGTTTACGCAAGTTTATAGAGAGAAGGAGAATTAATTGTACCATAGAAGGGTATAATTTTGTAAAAAATTTGATTAATTAAAATAGCACTGCGAATTTAGGAATATTGTAATATATAAATTCATTCTCCTTCTCTCCAGGCAACAAGGATAATTCTGTGAAGATGTCTAGCCGCAGCTCAGACTAGCTGACTATACAGATTCACTTAGCGTATTTAGGGATTGAAATATAAAATGGCTCTGAGCCGTGTTGCGCCCCTAGCAAGCTGCTAGGGGCGGTTAGCTATTAAAATGAGCCGTGGATGCATTAGTGGAAGGCTAATGAGAATCCTCTTACGGTTGAAAGTGAAAACGAACAGAGAGCATAATCGAGAGAGCTCGAGGGATGAACGATGGGTAGAAGGAAAATAAAGCGGGAGGCAGTAGCGGAGTGTAGAGAGAGAGAAATGCTGGATGGGAAGAGAATATACGGAGCAGCCGAAACGTTCGGGAGGAACCAAAAGGGGTTTCAAGAGTCTTGAGCTTTTGAAAAGGAGAGGCCACCTCGACGTTTATTAGACGGTATGGCGCCCTGAAAAGCAGTATCGCGATAGTCAGGAAAAATAATACCCACCCTCGAAAGAAAAAGCGATAATATAAGGTCAAAGAGAATAAAGTAAAAGAAAGCGCTTCGATGATATCGTCAATCCAATGGAATGGCCCTCCTTCTCCTTGACGCTATCTATATACCATTCAATCTTTAAAATCTCCAATATGACTCACCCACACATGGCGCGCTCCAGTACCATTCAGTACCTTTCCTGAATTATCTGTCTGTCCCTTCTTACACGGATCGACCGTCGTTAAAAGCCACGTTAGCCACAGAAAGCCATCACCCATTACTGGGATGTCGCTTGTAAGAAGTGGAAATATTAATTTTCTCATATCGGAAAAGCCCCCGGGTCCGTTTTCCCAGAGGATGATTGTTGACCGTAGCGGGTTTTCCGCTTTCGAAAAAAGCCTAAGTGTACCAGCGAAATAATGTTTTTCACGATGCCGAGTTATGACGGGCGATCAGTCACCTTCTGCCGTAGAAGTCCAGTGCCTTGCAAGGGTGGCTCGTCGTCATGGCGAGGATGGTGCGGGCAGTACGGTATGACTATGGGGATGCTGTGGTCCAGAGTGGCGAGAGAAAGAAAGGAAGAGAGTTTGGTAGCATCAGAATCGCCAGAACTTGGAGGTCGTGTGGCCCTACGATACATCATCGTTAGCGAACTCGAGGTTTCCTTGCTTAGGCGTCGTCGTCTTATCGGATGGACCCTCGATATAGGCGGTTCCGTAGCTTTTATCAACTGACGAGATTTAACGCGGGAACGAGAGGAGATACAGGGTGAGAGTGAGGGAGGGAGGGTGAGAGAGAGATACGCGAGAAAATCTTTCAGTTTCGTGCCGTGGATCAGGACCGAAAGTCACCTTGAATTTCCGGGAAAAGCTTAATGAAGATCCGTCCTCTCCGCACCCTCTGGATCATGGAGCCACCGTTGCCAGAGACTTGTTTCCGTCATCAACCGTTCCTCGTTAACTCGTCGCCCCGACTCGTGCCTATTTTCAACCCTCTTAGCCAGGATCCAAGGACTCTACTCTGCTTGCTATTAGCTACTAGCTTGACTCGCTAGTATCCATATAGTACTAGCCAGGATCCCTTTTAACCAAAACGCTGCGTCTCGTTGCCGAACGTGATCCAGCGTATAATGCGGTAAGTTTGTTCCCGCGGGATAACCTTACTGCTTCCGTAACCGCTGTTTCTTCTTCACCCTTTCTATCGTTTTGTATTTTCAGAAGACACCTGCTCACCATACCAATCTCTTGTGCTCCACGCCGTGTATCCTACGTCTGATAGCTCCGAAAGCTGAAAGGTTGGAACAACCTCAGTAACAACGGCCGATATAGGACGCAAATGGGGAAGGCCGGAAGTTAGTACCTTTGAGAGGGGAAGTTATTGAATTTCCAGGTGGAATTTCACTTTTAACACATTAGAAATATATAGGTAGAGAAATTAGTAAGGATTCACGTCGAGTAAGCAGTTAAACGTGGATCCTGCGCAAATGCAGTTTCGAATACTTGTTATGTCACTTTTTTTACTGAATTCTTAGGGTTATTATTTATGTCCAATGCACGTTCTCTTCGTTTAAAGTCTCTCCTCAATAATGGCGAAATTGTGTAGCTACAGTTGTAGCGACATGGAAAAACGTTGAGGGATATAATTTAAAAATTCAAAATCTCTTTTATCATGGATATTTTAACGACGTCAAGTCCAACTTCATTTTACGTCGTAGCTCGTTCGTCTCCTTGACACTTCCGGATGCGATGAAATTTCAACGAGATTCGAGAAAAGCTGGAGAGAGTGAAAGTGGCAAGGACTTGGGCGGGCGGGGGGGGGGGGGGCGCGGTAAAGTGAGATGATTTATAAACGTCGCTAATGGAGTTTCCGCGAGCTTATTGTCTTAAGGGCTTCCGGGGAAATCAAAGGGAAGCTTTAATGTAACTTGCGGTCTGTTGTGATCAAATGACAAGGAGTTGCAAAAACCTAGGTGGTTCGATCGATCAGTGTGAGTGAGCCGAAGGGTCAAAGGGAACGGGAAAAATAGAGAGGGAGAGAATTTCCTTCCTTCCTTCCTTCCTCCCTTGTCTCTTGCCAGGTTCGCGAACGCTTTTTGCCGCCATTAACTATTTTTTTAGATAATGGCGGGCCCGCCTCGCTACGCCGTCAGCAGATTATAAAACCGAGAGCGACGGGCTTTTCTCAAAATTTTTATCCGCCGGGGGGCGGAGCGATTGCCCGCATGTTGCGTCGCTTACATATAGTTACGTATATGCTATATATACTATGTATATATGTATTATATAACATATATATCTCCACGCAGTATAACCCCATGTGAAATCCCGCGCGTACCAAATTAAGATTTTTTCAGTTCCCTTTGTGCAATCTCCGAGAGATTGCTTTCAGGATTATGTGGCTTTTCGAAGGTGTCCTTTTATTTCGTTTAGTACTCTCATTAAATTTTTCATGGTCCTTTCAGATCACTCATTTAATGTTGTCAGAATCTGCAGTGATCATAGGAACGGCTTTCACGTGTTAATGTCTTTGTGGGAGGATCGTTGCTAGACGTGGGTACGTTTCAAGCAGAGGTATGGTTGCCCACGACAGAAACGGTTATCCAATATCAAATTAGCGTACGTCGGGGCGAGTTCCTCTGCGTTCCGTTGCGCTATGCCAATAACTCCATTTCGCGCTGACATAACCTGTAATGTTATAATCCGTCGTGCTTGGTGAATCGGGCGTGCAAAGCTGCTCTTTGTGAGCTGCGGAAAATGAAAAATATTCGCTTCTTTTATTCAAATCCAATTTTGCGGATTGATTTTGACGGATGTGACGTAGCTTCCTGCAAGCGCATCCTTGCGAACCCTTCGAGACTCAAGGAGCCGTCGTCTCCTTGTAGCGAAGGCTCCTTGCTATCAGCTACAGTGATAGGACGACGTCCGGCCAATTAATCCCTCTGGTGCTTTAAAAACTTTTCTTTTTTTTCCCACTCACGATAGGGGTTAACGGCCTAGACGGTTAGAATCCTCCTTGAGGATTCTTTTCCCACGTCCTCTTATTCTTTGTCTCGTTTTGCTGCATAGCAAAAAATCTGGCACTAGTAAAAATCTGTCAATAGACTAACTTGGTTTTTGTAAACCAACAATAGCATGCCAGGACACTTTCATTGGGAGACGCTATGAGTTCGCATGGACGATCAAGCTGTGCTCAGTCAGGAAAAGCAAATCCCCAGGTGTCGTCTAATTGCAGCTAGCAATGGATTCCTTGGTACACAGACCATCGGAGGGTTCCTCCTTGTACCAGGAATTGTTTACGTCGCTCCTACTACCTTTGTGTATTTGGTCGATGACCCTTACTTGCTACTGCCTCCTGACGGAGTTCAGTGTCCAGGATTCACATTTGAGGGCTCATAATAGACATTGGCGCGTACAAGAAATTTCCCGTATAACTGCGAATGTTAATTAATAGAAGCACGTCCACGTCCTAAGCGCAAATCTTGGAAGCAGGAAGCCGCCGAATTATTTGGGGCCCAAAGGTGCTTCTGGGTTAACCTACAAAATATATCTTTTCAGTCTCCCGTAAGATAGACCCAGATCTACGCGCGATAAAGCTAGCCCGAGTTTCCTTGAAGAGGGTGAGAAACTGGAATCGCATCGGGGATTCATGGACGCGACGCTTTTCATTTAACCTGTTAACTTTCGGAACTGTAATTTGCTTTAAAATTAAGGTTAATGCGCCGGAGGAAGGTCGGCTAACGCTCGAGTGCCCCGGGAAACGGGAATGACGTGGAGAAAAGAAAAATAAATGAAAGAGAAGCTACAAGAGCGAAGAAAAAAATTGAGGTTAGAATCGGAAACTAACCGTACAGAAGAGGGACTGGATGCTTGCTCTTTCCAACGCGTGGTAAAGCGCGCCGAGCGAGAAGCGTTATCATCCTGACGTTATATCGATTTACTGCAGTTTTAGTGCAGTCGGCACGAGTACTTTTAGTTTAACGGTGCGGTCTGCATAAAGATACAAAATCCCACCTTGCCTGCACCTATAAGGGTTTTCATTCCCTAGGGAACATCTCGTTGCAGGAAAAATGTAAACCATAACGGTATGGTGTAGTGTAACGAGCTATTGCAGTCAGCCAATCTAGGTAAACTACTTTTGCGGAAAGCAAAACTTCATGGTAGCGCCACTGGATCCACGGCGGCGTATTGTAACGCCTGATTTACGTACCAGATTAACGCGAATAACCCTCCTGAAGGAGCCTATTGTGAAATATTCATAACCGGAGCCAAAGTCTGGACTGTGCCACGATTTTTCATTATAATCGAGAGGCAGTGAATACGATAAGCAAACGGATCGACGTTCTCTTCCATCAATGGTGTTAGTGTGATGTAGATAGGCAGACGGTTCAAGGTCGAGGTACGTCAAGTTTCATTGGTATTATGAAAAAGTGGAGCTTTTACTTTTAGGCCGAAAGCTCCTCGGCTTTCGAGTCCCGGATCCAAGATCGAGGGTTTGGAAAAAATTCCGAGTGCCACTCGAACGCGTCAACTGAGGCAACTCCCTACTCCATCCCGGGGACCAACCCCTATATCTGATCCTAAACCCATAACCCAGGATAAAAAGCAGGAACAAAGGAAAGCTGATGAGGAGAGGCCGTTCAAGCATGGATGCCACAGAAGAGATAGGTTGATATATAGGATATAGCGCGGTGGGCGAGGATTCCGGGGTAAGATTTAATAACAGAAATACGAACGGAATCTGTACTCGTACCTGTTCGTGGTATACATATATTGTATATTAACGTATATTCGGGGTTTCAATGCAAACTCACCACCTGAACTTGGATTTATCATTAGAACCCGAATGAGTGTGCTATCATCAGGTGACCCGTTTGGGCTGAACCACCCGGTGTACGTATCGAGCATTGCGAAACGGAAGGTCGCGTTTGTAATTTGCTGGAATTGTTTAACCTTATCGTCCCGTGACAAACGCAGAATAGAACAGGTTCCGTACCAGAGGTTGTTTCCCATCTAGAATCGAAATTCCATAGAGCCAGTCCTCATGGTACAAGCATTGTTGTATTTCTACATCCACGAGTGATCTCACTATTAGTAAATACGCGTTATATTCGAAGTACGAAGCTCATATAGCGTTTGGATTACAGCCGCGAAATTAGAGGGTTTACTCAATTTACATGAAACTTTCTACGGGGACATAGCTACATATTATAGGTATGTAGAATATATCGTATCGAACTGCATAGGTTGACTTGCTGCCTGAAATCGCATCGGTTTCCTATATCTTGTGCAACCTCGCGCTACGTCAATTTGGCGAAAACGCTCTGCGCTCGACCCGGAGAATCTAATTACGAAGCGAAATTAATTGGGTTTGGCTGCCAAGCGATTTTCTTATCACGCTCGCGGTAACGTGCGGGAGGTACCTATGTTATATGTAGAGCGGGTATGTTCCACGAACGATCCAGTCTATTTTATCTCGATCAGATAATCAATACTCCTTCGCGATCGACAGCTCTCCCAGTCTTTGCTTTGGTTCATTATTTACTGCTGCTTCAATTTTATTGTATTTTGTATGCGTTTGGCTTTGCACTCTGGGCATGAAAGGACTTCACGAATTTTCATGGATAATATTTGTCCGTTTAACTTTTTGACAGGATTCAGCGTTTCGCATTAACGAAAATCTGCCTCGAGTAATGGAGGAAACTCGTACTCGTCGCTCTGAATTTTTGTGATGGTGATCACTGCCGAACTGCACTTGATATAAGTTCAATGGCATTTTTCTCTTCTTTCAATTGTGCTAAGTGATGATTTTGTGCTTATATTATTTCGCATGAGATCATGATCTAGTCTGGATCTTATCTATCTTTCTTTCAATGCGTGTCGTGCAAAATGTTTTTCCTTTCACTACTCAGCGGATATTCAGTTTAATAGTAGAAGTCTATGTTAAGATCTAATCATGTGATCCTGCAAGGCAATTAAATTGCCAACACTTTGGTGTTGAAGAAAAAAGTTTTCAAGAGATATGCGTTCTTTCAAATTTTTATTTTAGAGTTGACTTTTAGATCTTCAATTAAGTGATAATTTACTTATTTTTGTAACTATTTTACGTATGGCCAAGGCGAGGAAGCAAGTCATGTAACTGAGCGTCATTAATGGCGTTTTGCTTGTTGACGCCGTGCGGCAGGGTAAGAGAGGAGAGTGAGCGGTGACTTTTTACGTATCTCGGGCAGTGCGTGCAACGGAGAGAGCACTACGGTCCGAGCGAAGGGCCAAACCTTGTGAGAGCTGCGCTAGCGTCATATTGCCGACTCGTTCGCACTGCTGCTCTGCGAAAAGGAAGCAACGAGCGACGCTTTGGCGTTTCGCTCACACCTGCACAACTCTCTTCTCTTGCCTTTACCACACCGCGCCAACAAGCTGGACACCATTAATGACGCTTATCTGAATTCAAGATTACGAAATTTGAAATTTGCATATATTTTTATGGATTTCTTAAAAAAATGAACTTACAAATAAAATTTATATGCCTTTTTAGACTGTAATCTGTGCCGCGCGGTTCTGATATGTAGAATATACTATATGATATATAAAGGTAAATCTTACTCGGATGGCTACCAGTGATTTTATCTAATGGTCAGAATATTACCCAGAATGGTACCAAATGTACCACACTATTGAAATGAAATTCCCTGAATGTTTATTCTTCTGAAATGCCCATGTATCGGAAATATAGTACTCTGTTATATTGTTGTACGTATATTTCAATTGAGTAGTCGGTAGCCGAATTTATTGTACCAATAATTCATATAGAATTAAAGATACTGAAAACCTGACAATGAGAATACCATGGCAATTATTCGTGAATAAATTACAAATTTAGGACCCGCCAAGTAGTACTCGATAAGAAATCATCTAAAATTTTATTAATTATTAAAAGACCATTAAATCATAATTAACTATGAGAAGCAGTACTAATATAAAAGAGTAGCGAAGACGTTATAGGAAATTTTGAAAATACAATTAAAATGATGGGCTAGTGCCAAATCAGTAATAAACAGATATGTGGTGATTTATGTACCTGGCATTATTAATATGATTTCAATACTTTTTTTAAAGAAATTCACAGCACTCTTGTACCTGACAAAGGTTTTTACACATAAGTCTTTTTTGGTGTCTATATATTACACTTCACTGCGTGAAATTTTTGAATATGTTATTTAATGGGCAATACGAATCTGCATCAGTCATAACACGTACCAACAAATTTATAATGATAAAACTGAAGTCTCTGGGTGTCTCATGTTAGAGCCTTATTATAATTTCATCGTATATTATATGTATATATCATCGATTAGTTTTCTCTGTTAATTGACCATGAAAGCCTCAGTGTATCTGGACATAGAAGCCACTGCTGGGACATTTTGGCACGTTTGCAATGCTTTGGAAAGGCACGTACCATGGAGCTCAGACAGCTAGTCAAGGTTTGTCTGTTGAATGAATAACGCCTCAACCCTGTTTCGAATCTGGAGTATCTATATGGTAACCTAGATAGTCATAAGGGCAGTACCTACAGTTAGTATACATATACCATGCCTTAAAATACTACGTATGCAACATCTAAGACGGATCTTGGGTACAGTTCATTGCGAAGGCGCCACGATATACAAGCTGGAAATGTTCTTACGCGAGAGGACCACGGTGCGCATTCATAGGCCATTCTTGCTTTTGGTGTATCAGTGGTTCCATTCATGTCGGCAGAGCTTGCTTCGCAGTAAATTAACGCTGCATAGAATGCTCGAGCATCTCGAGTGATGCATGTACGACCGCAAGTGATGTGCAAACCTCCAGGGTGGCTGCGAGATGAACATTCTAAGGAAGCTGACGAATTTGTCAAAGAGCTGGTAAGATTGTTGATATTATATTAGTTGAGTATTTAAGGAAAATTATGTATTGATTTATTTTCAGGTTCTAACTTTGTGATCGAGACTTTGAAGACATAGGAACAAAGGTGTTAAGTTTACTAGTCAATTGAGGGAACGGACAGGGATATACACCTTGATGCATGATAGCTCATGCCTATCGACAGAGTTTGGAGATTCCGCTGGTGTATATCTGGCTACTGACTTAATGATCCGAGTATATCTACTTCCTCGGCGGGATTAAGTGCGTACACAGAGGGACATATTGGGTGCTCAAACGGTTAATAAGCATCTTGTCAGGCGTACCGAGGCGCCGGTGACAAAGCAGATGTTATACTGCATATAGGGTAGATTGTAAATCGGTATTAGTCAATGTTATTATTATCCTTTTATATGACAACTAGTATCTTGATGGAACTATAAAAAAGGACATTCCTTTACGATTATCAATTTGTGTAGCACAATTTGTATGTAAATACTGCTGGTTGTGAAGGTAATTATTGAAATTCGAAGCCATTTGATATATTATGGTGTCAATGAGTTTTTGCGAATTCATTTAAACTGAATTAGTGTCATAGTGCTTTATTGTATGGTAGAATCGATTCTATTTTCTGTGAACGGAAAAAAACGGGTGTCCGAAGGTGTCTGATCAATTCTGCTCGTTATTTCTATTGGTAGTGTCATCGTAACTAGAAACGAACGGGTTTACATGTAGGCACGTACTATGTGGGTTAACGTATTCCATGGCGTAGCGTGATGGCTTTCAACCGGGCAGTATCGGTGCTTGTGAACGGAGGCTATCGCGCAGACATGTAGAATCCTGGGAACTTGTGTACGTGTGTGATGAACAGGGTCCACATGGGAGACCCCAGCATTAGATAGAGCTGGGTTACCCATGAATTATAGGGGTCGTGTCGTCTATTACGAGATTGAGGCCCCTACCCCTGGCGTCTCATCGACAATAATAATTATTGATTGGATTCGCGCAGATATAGTTCTTTACAGAGATGGCCACGTTGTAATTTTAATTCTTTCTAATGACAAGTTATGTTTGTATTTAATATTTATTGGCAAACTAATTACTAATTACACCTGTATTTAATAATTATTTGTAGATTCGTTGCAATAATTATAATTAGTCGTTTTTGAAGTAGCATTACATTTTATAAAGCTATCTAACAAGTTATTTACATAGTATATTAATTACAGTATGCAAAATAATACAGAAAAATTCACATTAGACAGAGTTGTTGTTTATAGAACCATGAGAACAATAATCAATTTTCTGCAGGGTGTTCTATTAGGTTACTCTGTCTAAAATTCTTAATTTCATAGTATATTTATTGAGTGACTTTTATGTAATTAAAAGAGCCAAAATAGCTTCAAAATTACATCAGTATTGTCCAAGGGAAAGATAACTATTGTCCTTCATTTGGCAATAGATTTCTTTTATTTTGGTAACATTTAGGCTACTGTGTATTGTATACAAAATTTATTGAATATGAAATCAAAAAGATAAATCGTCAGAATAAAAATGACATGAATATAAAGCACACTGAGGGACATTAATGCCGTCCTTGGGTGGAGCTAGTAGGAAGCGTGAGTGGAGGGCGGCTGACAGGGGCGAGCAAGCCAGGCCGACGCGTAGAGTGCCTATTCCCCTCGCTGGGGACGGCAATTCTGTCACGAGTCTAGGCGCCCCGCATAAGGCTGGGTGCACATGAGCGGCAAATGGACGCGAAGACGCGGCGTCCATTGGACGCTTGGACGTCGATTTTTGGTCGGCGGCGTTGATCGTCACACGTCCCAGCTGGACGGCAGGTAGAAGAAGGTAAAGTCTCGTTCCGCGTATATTTAGAATCTCGTGGTTCATCGGCTGTAACATCCCTTCCTTGTATATCGGTGGCAGTCAGTCTAGCAATATCCTCTAAATTCAGCTCCTCGTTCCGGATTTCTCCTGGCGTCAGGTTCCATACCATAAGTTCTCAGATCAAGTGGTTGCACCAAAGTGTTCAAGCAACAAAGAAAGGAAAAACGGCAAGCAATATACAGCAAAGCAAAACAATGTTAATACCAAGACGGACGAGAGGCTGTTTGACTTACAAGGAAACCTTCGTAGGTGTTCGCCTCCGTTTTTTTTGTTTTCACATATGTTGTAGTACTCGAAAAATTAAGCGACAAGTGTTTTTTCTGATCGGCCCAAATTGAATTCTTAGGGGTGAAAACCGCCCCCCGAAATTTGGGGTACTAAACACCCATTTAATTATTTCACATATAAAAGCGGTAAAAGCGGTAAAAGGGCAGCCGCGGATCTGGTGCTATGAACGGCACTCGCAATAACGGGACCAGTTGCGGGAATGCCAGCTCGAGTGGTACGAAAGGAACTAACGACAATAACGGAACTGCCCCGAGGGTGGCGGGTTTGGTGGCACGAACGGAACTAACGGAAATAACGGAAACAGCCCTGGGGGCGGTGGGTCTGTTGACAGGAACGGAACTAACGGCAATAACGGAACCTGTCCCGGGGGCGGCGGCTCTGGTGGCACGAACAGAACTAACGGCAATAACGGAACCAGCCCTGGGGGCGGCGGCTCTGGTGGCGCGAACGGCACTGGGCATAACGGAACCAGCCCTGGGGGCGGCAGCTCTGGTGGCACGAACGGCACTAGCAGTAACGGAACCAGTTCCAGCAGCGCCAGCTCGAGTGGCAGGAACGGCGCTCTCAATAATGGAAGCAGCTCCGGGGGCGGTGGATTGAACGGCGCTGGCAATAACGGAACGAGCCCCGGGGACGGCGACTCTGATGGGTTGAACGACACTGGCAATTGAACTACCTCCGACGGCAATTGAAATTGGAACAACCACCCATAGTGGTGCTAATGTAAATGACATAACTACTAGAAACATTCATATGAAAATTTAATGTTTGTGCATCTATTGTAAGCACTATTAATGGAGTCAGTAATAATATGAATGGAACTTATCTCGTCGTTCAGTTGGACCTCAAAGGAAGCGATTCAACTGTTACCATGCTTCAAGTAACTTTGCACGGAATGATAATATAAATATAATATTAGATAATATCTGATTTTAAATATTAAAGTATGTAAGTGGTTATTATTATATGAAATGGAATATCCTTTCCGAATATTTTCTTTTATTATATACAATTTTTATTGTATGGTCACAAGCATCAAGTCCTTCGCCTTTGATTGCCTTTATAAAGTTATATAAGATTTTGTACAATTGTATAGTACAGCGAGCTAAAGGGTGGGCGAGATCTAAATTTTAAATTGCCCAAGGGGGGCTGATGAGAATTAAAATCCGTAATCGACCACCCTGATTGTTTTGGGATGCGCAGATTCCAGGAAGTCGGGTCGTACGAGTCGTGTGAACAAAAACCTTTGCTAGAATGAAGTAAATGCTGACGCGACGGCTGCTTTTCGCAGTGGTCATGGACGAGATGCTGAAAAGAAATGGCAATCTTTATGGAGAAATAAACGAATTCGCGAGAAGTGTCAATAATTATTCAATTAACGCTATGTAGAGCGGTGGCGTCCCGAGGGGAAAAGGAATGCGAAGAATTGACTTCTGGAATGTCTTTCTTGTTTCTACCAATCAACCAGGTTCATGGTAGCTGTAAATTTTTTTTATTCGCTCTTTAAGACCCAGTCTTGTTCTTGGATTCAAAACAGTGTCTTGTCTATTATACAACGAGTCTATATCGATGTGCTACACTGTGTACAGAGTCAATATGTTTCCATAGCAGGTATGTCTATATACACATATCCATAGAGATTGTACTACATTTTTTTTTCTTTTCATTTTCCTTCATCCTCAGACGCAGAGTGACGGTAGAGTGAAACGTTGCGGCTGCGCTTGTCCTTGTTCTTGTCGTTTCGAGAAAGGGAAAACTCGCAGCCGAGTTGAGGTCCGCGGAAATTGCCAGCGGAAACTCTTGTTTGCTACCGACCATTTCGTTAACCTACTTATTCCGTCTCCATTCTCTATCTGTATTATTTTTACTGAGAGACCCGATCGTACTTTATCCACCCCTCTAACTCATTATCGAACACTCGATGAAATGAATTTTCTACCATTTATACATTTCGACGAGTAATCATACTTAGTGTCCGACTGTCTCATTATTTTTTAGACATCATCACATCACTCGTGGAATATCGTGCGACCGGTTGTACGAAAGAATATAACTGTTCGTGTTGTTAGCTACTAATTTTCAAAGGGGCATGAACCTTTCTCTATCAGCGGGGGTTCTTTACACGGGAGCGTGGACTACTTGCCAGCGCGTCACCACTCTTCATTTTGCGTGATGAGTGGCCGTTTTTTTATCCTTCCGCTCATTTTTTTTCCTCTTACGCGCCCACCCTTCATGATAAAAGTCACTCGCACAAAAACGTATTTCAGAGAACTATTAGAGCTTGCATATGGTCCGCAGCCCCACCCACAATGACTGTTGTTGGCAGGTCTCATCAATGCTCGAGGAACGCCCCATGGGCGCCGAGTGTGAAAATCGTGGGAAATACTTATGACCGTCAGCACATCCCGTATACGAAGTTATAGACACGTATATTATACTCGTTATGGTGAAAGTGTCTAAAAACAATTAAAAAAGTGGGAAATAGAAATTGATAAAAAAAGTATTTAATAAAACGACATGTTATTGTTTAATTCCTGGGCAATTTTACGTTTCGCGGGAGCCCAACGATAAAGGGACCTCATGCAGTTAAATCAAGTGATATTCGGGCGATTGAATGAAATTCTTGGTTCGAATTGGTATGCAACCACGTCCTGTTGGGTTACGCCCATGTAAAGGCTTGATAAAATATAAAAAGCGAGCTTTGGTATAGGGTTGCGGGGTGTTACACTATTATGGGGTGAGTCACGGTGCTTCCTGCGGTGGGCGGCCCGGAAATTTCGCCTCGTTGCCTCTTTCACTCGGCGAATCGAACTAAAAATCAACGAAAGCGAAGCTTTTTCGCGTTAAATATGCCGTGAACTACGGAATTTGTTAGTCACTCGGCTCGGGCGCCAAAAGCGCTTTGCCTTTAACGTTTTAAGCGCTGGCTTGCGGGCCATCCGTAAACAGAAAGCTCGCGGCTCCGCATTTGCAAATGAAATAAACGATAAACGTTACAGGCTCCGTTATCACGATGGATTTTATTGAAAATTTCTAACAGGCTGTAGGCAGCAACTAGAGATGGAAACGATAATCGCTCCTGTTCGTGACAAATAAATTTAATGGTATCTCTTTATGAGACCCTCTAGTCGCTTCTTCACTTTTTCTTTTTTTCTCGAGATACTGGTTTCTTCGCGTCTTTTTTAAGCAAAGGAAAAAAAAAGCAGAACGAGACCCTTTGGGATTCTAACAATTGTTTCAGTTGCGAGTCTACAGTTTTATTCTCATTGTCAGCTTAAGAATTTCTCATGCTGTATTTTTTTCACCTTAGCCTGAATAAGTGTGTTACGTCACGTGCGTCACATGATTCCTCATTTTACACACTTGTCTATTCATTCCATTCGCCATTTTGTATGCATAACCTTTCTCATATGTCTCTACCAGATATAGATATATTTAGTTGGCCTACTATTCTTTGCTGAACTAAGTAGTACCTGCTAGGTACCTACATGCCTGAGTGTAGCATGTACGTCAAGAAAATGGTCTATTATAGATTGCAATACGAGAATAACCTGGAAGTTTGTTCTATATATATTCTCATGATACATTCATGTAATTAATTATAAATAGACATGAATATGAAGTATCATTGATAGAGAACTGCGCCACGTGATTCAGGTAGAAGTCATTTAGAAAAAATTGCATTATTTTTAATTAATCGAACTCCATGTCTCCATTTCTTATTAATGCCATAGGATATTTCTGGAGAATTCAGTTGCGTCACGTTCCCTTGGCAATTCAGGGCACCTCCTTCTCCACATTTCAACGGTCAGGGTATAAATGGTCAGTCCTGTGAATGGCGGCATATGCACCTTTTTTTCTATGAATATTCTGCCATGTATTATATATGGCAACTTAATAAAAATAGTCTCGACTGGTATACCTGTGACGTACGTATCGATAAGTAGTCTAGAGCTTCACCTGTATTCTTGTAAGAGGTTTACTTTTGTTATGGGATGCGCGAATCATTGACTTATTACTATAAATATATTGAGTGTGATATTATCATTTGATTATTTATGTGAATCTTGCTATTTTTAACCTTGTGATATCTGATTGATCGTATTGGTTTGTGATATCTGATAAGCATTTGATTATAATAGTTGGAAAGGAATTTTGATGTTGACTGTACTATGATTTAAATCCTTTTCAGATTCTTATCAGAAAGGAATTTCTGAAGAGGCAGTCGGGGAAAGATAATGTAAAAATGGTATAAGGTAAGAGAACTATACATATATCTTAGAATAAATTATATTGAAATATAATGTTACTTAGTTAAATTTATAAATCAACTATATAATTTGGCTATTTCATTATTAAGGATGAATGATGTGAAATTATAAAGTATTTCGTACTAAGAACTATTTGAGAATTACAATGTCCCTAATCAATGAAGCCTGTTAAGGATGTATTAATGAGTATCGAGCAGATAATTCAATGATACCTGATCCACTTTCCGTAGTTACTCTAGGTAGAATAAAACGTGCAAAAATTGCGGTTAATGACTTAATTTTCCGATAGTATCAAATGGACTTGGTAGGTGGCCACTAAAAGGATGGTATCGTTCCAGGAAAGTGGAAAAAAGTAGAAAAGTGAAGCACGTAGAAGGCGTTGGTAATCCACCGGACAGGCACAATCTAGATCTAGAAAATGGCTGAAAAATCCGCAATTGCATTTTTTTGTTGACCAGAAGCCGTAAGCCACAAGAGCTACAAGGGTGGCTCGACCACAGAATTTCGATAGATACTTAAGACCTGGGTATGAGGTTCGAGAAAGAGCTGGAAACTCGAGGAAAATTGTTCGCTGGTTGCAAGAGAAGAAGCCAAGGAGGCGTATAGGATAATTATATACCTAGACAGGTAGCCAAGTATCCTGACTGAAAGTTGAGCATAGTAAAGATCAGAGTTTGTAAAAACCGGACGATGAAGTTCAACATATAACCGGAAATGGAAAATGGATGTCAATGGAAAGAGGACTAGTTACTGAATCCGCAGAATTCTGATTCGTATAATATGGAAGGAGTTAAAATTTCCCAGGAAATATTTCTAGTCAGACCGCATATGCCGAATGAGGGAAGAATGTTCGTTGGAAGACGTCCGCGTCCAGGTCACTACGGCAGACAGTACGTATCATCGGTATTAGCGTGACGTTAACGAGAGTGCAGTGTAACGTCACGCGAAAAACCAGAGCTCGTAAAACTGAGAATGAAAAACCGTAACTACCTGGCGATTGGTTTTGCGATCCATGAGGTGACTGCGTGAAATCATAAACTCACGTCCTCAGCAATGACATCGTGCGGCGTTTGGTTATTGCTTGTAAAATTATAAAGTGACAGATGGACGGAGATATGAAAAGTGGACATCATCACTGGAAATATAGCCATAGTACCTAACCTATAAATACATAGTACGATAAGGTTACATGATTTCGTCAAATTTCCATCATTCGCCGATCATGTTTTGATCTTCTATTTGGAGTTCAAGGAAGAACTTTAAAGACCATGTGGACGATTTTTGAACGATGATCGATCAATCGCGATTGATGCTCCAAAATTGAACATCCTGGGTATATGTAAGTATCCTTAGTCCTTTGATGGTGATCACTAATCAGGGTAGCGGGAACGTGTCTACGTAGCTGATTAGCCGCAAGGCTAATTGTAAGATCAGAGAGCGTACATTGCATTGTATGGTTTTGAGGCAGGTCAATAGAGTAACATACGTTGTGGTCTCGTTAATCGATACAGTGAACACTGAGGGATATATTTGCAATAGTGACTATGCAATTATGTAGAATGTTTCACAGAAAATGGATGATCAGGGTTCTTGTATGACGCATCAGGACTTTTGTTAAACATGGGCGTGGATCAGGACGTTATCTAGAACGGAAATTAATGCGAGTGTGAATGTGACTCAGGTTATACCGGATGCCGGAGATATCTACAACCTAGGGGAGTTTGTTCTTAGGCTTCACATTGGCACTCTTGATGCCGACTCGATTGTCTCCAGCTTGTCGCAATTTAGCCAATGAATGAAGCTTCCTATTTACGTGTACTCACTCCATACTATCGTGTCTGTCGCTCGCACGACCTGAGGTACGTAAATAATCCTGGACAACTCTCTTCTCTTACATTTATCACACGGCGTCAACAAGCTGGACACCATTAATGAATCTTAGCTGCATTCAAGATCACATTTTCTTTTAAAATTTATATATATTTGTATGTATTTCTAAGAAAGATGGACTTCGTTTTTGGACTTAAATTTATATGCCTTTAAACATTTTCGACAACGATAATATTTATGATTAGTGACATCACAATGTGTTTACATTTTACATATGTAGCAATATAGATTTGAGTGCTTAGAACTTCTTTGATATATCCCGTAGAGCAGCGAAAAATTGTGGTGTCCCCCAAGAAATAGTTACGTGTAAAAAAATTATGCCAGGTACCAGGAGTGCTGTGAATTCCTCTAACAAAAAGTATTGAAATTATGTAGACGAAACATACCCATGTAATCTGTGCCGCGCGATTCTGATATGCAGAATGTACTATATACATAAAGGCAAATCTTACTCGGGTGGCTACCACTGATTTTATCTAGTGGTCACAAACCTAAGTGTACCACAACATTGAAATGAAATTCCCTGAATGGTTATTCTCGTGAAATGCCGATGTATCGCAAGTATAGTGCTCTGCTATATTGTAGCATATTTCAATTGCGTAGTCGGTAGCCGAATTAAAGATATTGAAAACTTGAGAATGCGAATAGGACGGCAAGTATTTGACGATAAATTCAAAATGAGTAGTACATACCTTGAGAAAAATTGGGAAGCTCTGACGTGTCATGCGAGTGGAACGTAGGTGAAAGTTGTAGTTACAGTTGCCGTTCAAAGTTAAATTCTTGATGATTATTTGGATGATTCGTGGGAGGAAGGAAAGCGTTGAAGATAATAAAGGAAAGGCGCTTCAAAGTTAGAAAAATAATGAAGATGATAGGAAAGAATGTTGTGAAATGGGCCCCGCTCCGTCTATTTCAACGAGGTCCTATCTCTCGACGAAAGAGCTACCATCCTTCCGAGGTCCAGAGGACGACAGTGTTTCGGGGATTCTGGGAAGAAACCGAGTCCTGAGACTCCCGCGTCCAAAACAGGGAAAAAAGTCTCAGGAACGAAAGGAATCTGGGCCGGGCGACAAGAAAGACGCAAAAGATAAGTGAAACGCAAAAGTCTCTCATCTACGACAGAAACTTTAGTCAAAAAGCTGTTGAAAAGAACCAATACTACCTCAAGTGAAGCTAACTCAGGAAAATGAGCAAATGCAGCTACTTTGCCCAGAGACAACGGATTAGTCCTCCGACCTCCCCGCCGACACATAGGATCGTCTCCACTCACGCAAGTGCTCAAGGGTCAGTGACGTCTTGCAGCGTTTTCAGGAAAGCGAAGAAAATATACGACAATCGCAAAAGATAGACACCTATTTGAATTGACTGCACGCAAGACTATGGTCGTAGCGTACCTTCAGACCAACCAAAGAAATAGGAAAACTTAGGCAAGCACAATAGAAAGTGGACGAGAACAGAACAGAAAGAAGAAGGCAGAAAGAAAGAGATAAGGAAAGTAAATAATATGTTAAGAAATAAAAAAAAAATAAAACAACATGAAAGTAGGAAAGTAAGGAATACGAGTATAGGATTAGACAAGAAATATATATAGAAAAAAAAGGATTGGTCGTGGCGGCAGCATTGGCGGCGGCGGCACGGTTGGCGGCGGATCCAGGCATCGGCGGCTTTAGTGGGTCGGACAGCACTGTGGCAACTGAACTACTTCCGATGGTAATTGAAATTGGAACAATGCTACCCATAGTGGTGCTAATGTAAATGACATCTACTAAAAACATTCATATGAAAATTTAATGTTTGTGCATCTATTGTAAGCTCTATTAATGGAGTCAGTAATAATATGAATGGTACTGATCTCGTCGTTCGGCTGGACCTCAAAGGAAGCGGTTCAACTGTTACGATGCTTCTAATAACTTTGCTCATAATGTAATTAGATAATATTTGATTTCAAATATTAAAGCATGTAAGTGGTTATATGTAATCGTATTACATGGAATGGAATATTCTTTCCGAACATTTTCTTTTATTGTTCCCGATTATCATGTAGCTTTCAGAATGCATGGGGTTATGCATCAAATTTGATCCCGCCTCACAATCATTAAGCCCATCGCCTTTGATTGCCTTTATAAAGTTATATAAGATTTTGCACAATTGTATAGTACTGCGAGCAAAAAGGTGGGCGAGATTTAAAGTTTAAATTGCCCAAGGGGGACTGATGAGAATTAAAATCTGTAATCAACCACCCTCATTGATTTGGGATGTGCAGATTCCAGGAACTCGGGTCGTACGAGCCGTTTGAACAAAAACCTTTCCTAGAATGAAGTAAATGCCGACGCGACGACTACTTTTCGTTGTGCACAGTGGTGACCATGGTCATGGATGAAATGCTGAAAAGTAATGGCAATCTTGGTGGGCAAGTAAACGAATTCGTGGGGTGTCAATAATTATGCAATTAACACTAAGTAGAGCGCGAGCGTCCCGTAGGAAAAAAGGTAGGCGAATAATTGACTTCTGGAATGTCTTTCTTATTTCTACCAATCAACCATCTCCACGGTAGTTGTATATTTTTATCGTTGTCCAAGATTGAATCTTGTTCTTTGATTCAAAATAGTTTCCTCTCTATTACACAACGAGTGTGTACCTATCTCCTACACTGAGTACAGAGCCAATATGTTTCTGTCATGTTTATCATGTAGGACGTATTGCCGTTCCTTAAGATCGCCTTACGCAAATTACCGACCAAGAACTCCAGGCTCACAATTATTGCAAATATCGAACATTAAGTTAATTTCTTTGGTAAAACCATTTCATGCGTTACGAATTCGGCCATAACATCCAACATCTTCACGTCGCTGGAGGAAGTATCACCACGAGGCTACAGCTGGGATAGTGGAGGACGATCCAAAATCAATAGACGCCTCCACCCCGACGCCGACGACGCCCGAATTGAGTAGGGGGTCGGCATCGAGGAACGTATCGCCATGGACCGTTTCGTTCTTCTCGTTACGGCTGGTACTGATGTCCCGAAAAAGGAGCAGCAACAGTACCGAAGAGGATGGGGAGCAGGAGCTACCCCGGCGTGAGATTTCGTGAACTCCGCCACCTAGCCGTCCCGACCTGGTCCGGACGAAGATCACCACCACAGCAACCTGGATATCCTGAAGCTACGGCAGAGAGCTTGTGATAGTTTTGAAGATCCCGGGTCAACCGATTCGATGTGAGGTCATACCGGTTTAGACTGCGAACGGGATTTGCTTATTTAAGTTTTGACCGACCTACGGTGCATCGTAAATCACCGATCACTAATAGGCTCCGGCAATTAATTATCGAGGTTGTCGCGTCCTACTCGTAAAGGGTTATTGTTGATATATCGTGTTGATATTAATTTCGTAAAGTTTATATTTCGAGTCCAGTGGCATGCTTCCATATTTGTGCGTAGCAATGCCAGTGAGTAACTCGCCTGCAATGATGATTGGCCGAAAAGGGCACCATTTTATAGACCAGGACCGTGCCGGTAGCGATCCCGCTAGCGTGTCGCCATTCGTTCGTAGTCAGCCGTCTTGGTCGGTCTCGCTAAAGTAGTTGTCTTGCATTGGTATCGAAATGTAACGTTTAGGTAAGCACTTTTATCTAAATGGCGAAATCTTTTCTATCTTGGTTTCCGTGCATTGGCACGTCAAGATCTGTTTCGTTTATTCCTCCCGGTTTCGGCCTAGGAGATGTTCGCGTTTCGCCAGCCAGTAAAAGATTCCGTGCCTTCCGTTATTAATTTCTGTATTTTCGAAATGTATTCTTGAGTTTAGACTAATGCCTCCGTGACCCTGGAGAACTGTTGAACGAATCCGTGTTACACGCGTCTCGTGAGTTCACGCATTGTCTTTTCGTCAATTTAATAATAGGTGGGGTGCACTAAGTGCACTCATTGTGCACTTTCGTTAATTTAATTATATACATTCTGTTTTTGCGTTCTCTCGAATCTTGTATAGCTTTTGTAGTAAATCTTTTCTATTGCGGACATTGTTAACGTATCCTGTAAAGGACCTAGTCTCGCATGATTTTCGATTTTTCTATTATCTAAGAAATCTCTTATCTCTATCTTCTTTTCTTTCGCTGCAACACATATCCACAGAGATTGTACTAGATATTTTTTTGTTTATATTTTTCTCCCTCATCCGCAGAATGACGTTAGAGTGAAACGTTGTGGCTGCGCTTTTCTTTGTTCTTGTCGTTTCAAGAAAGGGAAAACTCGCAGCCGAGTTGAGGTCTGCGGAAATTGCCAGCGGAAACTCTTGTTTGCTACCGACCATTTCGTTAACCTGCTTATTCCAATTCCATTCTCTATCTGTATTATTTGTACTGAGAGACCCGATCGCGCTTTATCCAACCCAAGCGAACAAAATATACTACAATCGCGAAAGATAGACACCTGGTTAGATTGACTGCACGCAAGACTATGGTGGTAGCGTACTCTAGGAATGTTCAAGACCCCCGTCGGAAGATCCGGAGAGACCATATTGCGACCACAACCTGGACCCGACCTACTAAACAAGCTCAGCAGATGAGGCGGAAGGGCAACCCCCGTCACCATACTCTACGTGTGTTTTTTTAACAGAATGACCTGCCCTCTTACGAATACTCGAAGAAATATACTTATCCCAACGAGAGAAATAGGAAATCTCAGACACGCATAATGAAAGTGGACGAGAACAAAACAGAAAGAAGAAGGCAGAAAGAAAGAGATAAGGAAAGTAAATAATATGTTAAGAAATAAAAAAAAAAATAAAATGAAAGTGGCAAAGCAAGGAATACCTGCATAGGATTAAACATGAAAAAAATATAGAAAAAAACGATACAATTGGGTGCGATGGGATGGTCCACGAGGCCAGTATATTTGACCGGCTCGTGGGGGAGTGAGCGCTTTAAGCCTAAGCGTTTCCAAAAGTGGCCCACCTCCCCTCCCTTGCGCGGGTTCCGCGCTGTGAGTCTGCGTTCAATAAACTTTAAAATTTTCAGCACTTCTATACACGTTAACGTATACATTTATTAATATAGTTCAATAATCGGGCCACTACCAACACATGAACTTTTATCTCCTCTCTGATATGGCTACCGGTGATATCAGATAGTGGTCAGAAACTCGAAAGTACTACACTCCTATGTATACATATTTTTGTGTAAAAAACTTTGTCAAATACAGGAGTGCTGCGTATTCCTCTAACAGAAAGTATTGAAATCATCTTATTAATACCAAACAAATGTCATTATACATCTGCTTATTAGATGATCTAGTACTAGCCCATCATTTTAATTGTATTTTCAAAATTTCTTATAACGTCTTCGCTACTCTTTTATATTACTACTGCAACTCATACTTAATTATGATTTAACAATTATTTAATAACTAATAAAACTGTGAGTGATTCCTTATCGAGTACTACTCGGCAGGTCCGCGTATTACTTGATATAAATTTGCGTTCATTATGCCAGTCTTCGAACTCAAAATAAACGTCAACTTTCTTTATAGAGCATATTAGCAATAAATCGTCAAAAATAACCACGGTAAAAGCCTGATAACAAACGTCTAGTCCTAGAATACTATTAGTACGTCCAAAGTAAGAACTTTAGTATTCCTGGCATAGATTCGCCAAGTAGTACTCGATAAGGAATCACCTAAAGTTTGATTAAGTATTAAATGACCATTCAATCATAATTAAGCATGAGAAGCAGTAGTAGTATAAAAGAGTAACGAAGACGTTATAGGGAATTTTGAAAATGGAATTAAAATGATGGGCTAGTGCTAGGTCATATAATAACCAGATATATAGTGACTTATGTACTTGGCATTAATAATGAGATTTCAATACTTTTTGTTAGAGGAATTCACAGCACTCCTCTACCTGGCATAGTTCTTTACGCGTAAGTGTTTTTTGAGGGTTATTAATGACAAGAAACCTTCCTGTACTGAGGCACTCAACTCGCGTAGTACTTTACGTGCTTTTATGACTTTCCCCACTGAAATACTCTGGGGATAAAATAATCCAATTGTTTTAAAACTGTCCGCTTCAAGGAGCCTAATGATAATTGGAACACAGTGTCTGCTGGAATATCAATTTTGGGGTAAAACAGTTTCTTTAAGCTCAAATGTAAAGCTTTCTTTTATTTGTAAGTAAAATTTACCAATTCCTCAAAATTTTAATTTTATAAAAAACATTGATTTACTGACATCCCCTTTGTGTCTATTCGGATACGTACTATACGGTAGAGCTATGCGTAAACACACCACGGCTTCGTTTCATAGGCCGAATTGCACTTTCGTTTATAGACACGAGTCATGCAGGGTAGAGAATTGGGAGTGGCACCACTGATATTGGTTTCACATTCGAACCATGTTGATTCGCGAGGTACTCATCGAGCATTATCCAATTTTTATAACCTACCTATACCCAAATGAATTTCCTTACTTTTTGAGTCTCGAATTATTCTGAAATTCATAACTAATTCGATTATCTACCGAATCTTCGATATCAGATATTCTGAATGATCAGATAATATAAACAGCCTGACATTATCTTAGACGTCGAATTAATCGATTTACGTCCCTTATTAAATGGAGTTGGATTTTATATTTTGCGAGATTTCGGAAATTTCATCGTGACGAAAAGTGATTAACGCTACACCTTCTTTGAAAGTTTGTTTTCTAAAGGAGGAATGAGTCTTTTAATAAAATATTTCCTTGACAACTGGACTTGTCGTATCGTTTCGTATCGATAGTCTCTCAATGTTTCTCGAACGCTTCATTGCCAACCTAATGGGGTGTGAGTAATTCGATTTATCTGTTAAGCGAAAGTCAAGGCAATTGATCTATAGTAGGCAGTCAGTATATACGTATATATATATATAAATATATATACTTGACATAACGATAGTGAAACTGGTCTTTGACAGAGTAAAGTGAGTTGTACGAGCAGCAAAGTATCTCTCGTTACGCGCTATCGGTCTGTACCACTGTCGTCGCTTGACTAAACAGAGTGGAATGAAATGAAAATTCGCGATTGCCCATCAAATACTACATACTTGCATGTAGCCATTGGAGGAAGTAGTTTGTTGGATTATATCGAGAGATCGAGAGATAGCAGTGATTACAAAATTATATATTCTCATATATGGTACATTAGACGAAACGCGAATTTCATCGTAACGTAACGTAAGCGATATTTATGTGTATTTACGATTTATGAAAAATATTTGATTTCAAATTATTTATAGATTAAAAATAAGTTTGGTCTAAGTTACATGGAACAGACTATACTTTCATTCAGACAACACCTTGGCGTTTGGATACATCAATTGCATAATATATTAGTAATAATTTTTTGAATACTACAGTACAATAATTAAGAGAGTCCAGCGAATATGATATTGATCAGCCTCGCATTACATGTTTTTCCGAGAGACCTGCTTCTGGTTGATGTCTTTCGAGTAAATAACGATATTCATGACTTTCGTAAAACCCAGAAGGATTTCCATTCGGAAATTACTTTTTTTTAAATTTATTATCATATCGAGAGACGTTGATCTTTCATAAGAAAAAAAATGTATTATAGTTCAGCCAATTGTAATTGGATAAATTTTCATGGGAAAATTAATTTTATAGGTTTTTCGTATCTTTATTATACGTTCACTTTGTGAATGAAGGAATTATTATTTTCATTAAAAAAAAAAGAATGGCCCAAATCATAGCTTTTACAAAGATAGTAGTTTGCTGTTGACGTCACCTCAGGGAATTCTCTATCTAATGTAAGTATACCCTGTGCAGTTGTATGTGATGGTAAAAGATTTGTAGTAAATTATGATGAGTGTGGTAGTGAGAGAGGAAGAGTGACTGAGGGAATGAGTAAAAGAGGGAGAGAGAAGGAGACAGAAAGAATGCCATGCATAGTCCAGCCAAAGGTTCTGCTAGGTTACTGCTAGCGTACAGGAAAGGACAGTATCGATCAGATCATTAAATATTTAATTGCACGAAGAAAGTTCAATACACTGAGAAGACAGTTGGCAAGGGTGGTGGTCTTCTGAAGTCAGGCCGAGTATAGTAACTGACGTGCACAAAGTCTATGAGTGTATCACGCACGGGGCCATGCCGTGTCGTGTTTGTGTAGACGGTCTTGTTTGTTCTGCATTATTTAGCACAGCACCCTGGAGTCGTGCTAGAGTGGATTCACGAAAGGAGACTAGCGGAAGGAGAGAGAAAACAAAAAAATGAACATCGATAAAATTGAATTCTGTTGGGGCCAGAACGGAAGCCCATAAGCTGCTGAGGGAAAGTACGACGTGCTTCTGGTGCTACTGTGGACGCATGTCTTATGTCTTTGAAAATGTCAGTGACTTCAGGTATTTGGAATTTTATATTTGGCTTGTTAACAATACCCAGTGTAGTTTTTGAAAATACAATATCTTTTAGAAAAAACATTTTTCTTTAGGTGTTATTATTTATTGAGGATCGGTAGCAATAAGACGATTTAACGTTACTTGAGTAGGTACGACTGTGATAGATTGTAATGGATGGTCTGACAAATGCAGAATGTGAAATTCCCATAATTTTTGAGTATCTGTTAATATTGAATAATATCAATAGCGTTGGTCTTATGGTGAAACGGTTAAAAATCACGAAGTGGCTGCCAGATTGGTCTGGGTGACTTTTCGCATTGAGAGATCCTTGAAGTTTTCACAGTTCGATAATTGAACGCGCCTGCTATGAAAAATTGAGAGGGGAAAAAAAGTAACATAATGAGCGAGTCGAGTCGATAAACAAGAGAGAGATTTGAATCGTACTGAGTACCCAGAAAAGTACTGTAGATACTATCATTTATTCCGTGTTACACTTTTAAAGAAGTTTTTAGATAAGGAGACTTTAATAGCTAAAGGCGACCTATTCACCCCGAAGGCTCTGGGTTATTGTTCGTCCTACGATTCGAGCACCCCTCGATATAGTCGAAGATCGGTATCTCGTAATTTCAAACTTTTGTCTGCCTATCAGAACATTTTTCTACTATTTTTATCTCGTTCTCTTATTCTTGCCCTTTTCATCTCGTAAGTCTCCGCGTAAGGTTGGCGACTGACAAACAAGTTGGTAAAGCAGAACAAGCAGCTGTTTACTGTTTCCCTGAGATAGTAGCTGGTTTAAGAGTTTCATGTGACATCTTGGATATTTTAGCGATTAAGATGCTTCTCTAGAGGTTGAGATAGCCATAGAGAGGGAGATAAAAGAGAGATAAAGAGATAGTGAAAATGTATACATAAGATGTGTTTTTGAAGAATTCAAAGTCTCTCGTTATAACGAAGTCGAAAAGTTGCTATTTTCGAGGTGGCCATTAGCTTTTCTTATTACTAAAGAACGTTTGAGGGATATTAACGTTTTAAAGCGGAATACTCTGGAAGCCAGTTGCAGAGGATCGGTACTGCGTCGACTGAAATTAAAACAGTAATGATTTTCCGGGCGTTAATTATGCGACACATGCGCGAATCTTGCGCACCCCTAATGAGACGACCACGTTGGGCTTCGTCGCGTGTGTGAAAAATGCTCTTCTGTAGTTGAGTGACAAAGGGGCGGTGAGGTGGGTGAGTGGGAGTAGTAGAAAAATGAGAGAGACGCTATAGGAAAAGGTGGGAACGGAGGAGGGAGACGAGGAGAGAGTAGAAGCATGCCAGAGAAAGATGGATAATGAATGAGGAAGGAAGAGAGAGAGAGAGAGAGAGAGAGAGAGAGAGAGAGAGAGAGAGAGGGGGAAAAGGAGAGAAGAGAGTGCGTATGGGGGATGAAAGGTATTTTTCGTACATCCTCGCACCCGTGAAGGACACTTATCCATGAAACTCGGTACCCTGCGGCTACGTGGGGAATTTCAGGGAGTTACACACTCAACAAATTCAAAGCCTCGGCGTGCGAATTCAAAACATCTTTCTCGTTCGGCAAAAGAAGCTGTGTGACATGAAAGTAAAAAAAAAATGCCTAAATTGTCTGCCGGAGTTATCGAGTTTTAGTAACAAAATAAAATTATAATTAAGTACGAGCCATAATAATCTTTTATTTTTCTTTTGAGAATACTTGGAACACGTCGGAGAGTGGTATCAGCGAACGAGTGGCGTCTTTTTAAGGTAACTTGAGCTACCGTACTTTTTCACTCCCCCTCCCCCCTCAACAAAGAAAAAAAATTCAATAAAGAAGCGACAACCCAAACCCAATGATTCCATTTCACGTTATTGACGCACAACTCCCCACTCAAAGGTCCCTAATGCATCTCTATTTACCAAACGAACAACATTATACCTGTATGTAACTATTCCCTGTACAATTTCAGGTTAATTGCACTAAGGGAAGATGCAACATAATAACGCGTCTCACGCGGTCTTAATGAGATAGCCGAGCTGTGTCATCGCTGTTAAAAGTTCCCACTCTCATCGCCAGAAGGAAGCAAGCATCCATCCATCCATCCATCCATCCATCCAGCGAGCCAGCCAACCAGCCAGCCAGGTAGTCAGGTAGTCAGGTACACCTATCCTAGGGCACCTAGAGGAGTACTGCTTGTCTGTCTGGCTATCCGAAGACACAGAGGATGTCTGCGTATCCCGCGCGGGGTGCTCCTCACTGGCGGAAGTCTGCGTACGGCTGGCAGGGGTTGCTTCCATCCAGCACACATACTTGGCGCTTGCGCAGCCAGAACGACGTCTCTCTCGTACTCAATGACCTCGCCCCTATAACCGCTGCTATCCTCTCCGTCGTACTCGGTGCCGCCGCTGAGAGAGCGGTTGCGTGGGGAGAGAGTGTAGCTCGTCATTCGAAGCCCGCCAACGGACGAGCGAGCAGCCACGGGACGGGAGCACGATCGAGAAATCCACGCGATATTCCCGAATACGTAAGATTTAATGCGGGACGTATCGAAGATCAAACGGGAGTTGCATTTTCTCTACTCAGTCTCAGTGAGAGCATCGTTCGATAATTAACATAGATACGGTTCATTGTCGTCTGTTATCAGATCGTATTCTCCGAATCGAGATCGGTTTTACCCGTGCGTGTCTCTATTGCGAATCCTCTGCGAGCAATCCTCCGAAAGGATTCTTCGTGTTGCGTGGTGAGCGGAGTCTGCGAGAAGGGAAAGGGTTACGGAGAGAGATCAAAGGATAGAGAAAAAGGTTGGCTCGAGTGAGAGAGGGTGCGAGATCGTAAGAGGAAAGGTGGGGAGATCGTGAGAGTCGCGTGGTGAGAACACGTTCCACGGGATCTTGTTTTGGGAGCAAGATCGGTGATATTTTAATAGGCGATTTTCCATAGGTGGATCATTCGTACTCGTGTTTCCCATTGTTTTTACGTCAAGGGGATTAAAGTGCATTGTGTCTTACATAAGTGATTTTCATTGTTGTCTGATTATTCGATTGGAGCATTGCACTGTCGAATGACATAGTCGAATTTGTCTGGGGATAAACAGTGACTAGTGCTAAGAGTGATTTAATAGTATCAGTGTGCAAACAGTTGGTCGGTGATATTATCTACAAGGTGAAATCGCTTTTCTCATTGCGGAAGGTATCCGGATAGCTTGAAGGTGCCTGGTGCGATGTGAGAAAATTGACAGAATAATAAAAAGAAAGTTTGATAACGAAGTTGAATCTCTGAATGAAATAAGATACAATTAATTTGATAATGAATTAGGCTCTTTTAATCGATACTCGAGAACAGATTATTTCCAATCCCACTTATTACCAATCGAAATCAACACAACTCGATTTATGAATTAGGCCTGAGAAAAATTATCATAGTACCATCGTCTACTGTCCCGTCAGTTCTGGATCGTCAAACAATAACATAAACACGCTTGACATTTGAAAACGTCAAGGCGCAAAAAGGAGCAGTAAAGGTACAGCTCGTTTCGAATTCGACGTGCCATCGCGTGCTCCTTGAGGAATCTTGACAATCTACCACACAGTGGTGTCATAACAGCAGTCAGATGCAATAAAATTTGAATTAAAGAAATCGCATTGATAAACGAACATAGCAAAAGGATCGTTATCGCATCACGGAATTCTCACAGTTTGTTCGAATCCTGAATATTTCAATTCGTTGTGACACCACGAGTATAAATTCCAGTGTCTGCTCATCTTCTCGGGATAATCTCAGACACGAAAAACCGGAAAAGGAAGTCAAGAACGTGCAGGAGTTCTGGCACAGAGTCATTCCCAGTGACGTGTCTTTAGCCTGAACTTAATTTGTCTCGTTGAACGTATCAACACTGAAGATAAAATACGTAGTATAAGATTCGCGAGTGTGTTAATATGAATATACCTGTACACAGTATATAATATAATATTCCAAGAGTTAACGTGCATCGACCCTACTGTAATATAAGCATATATAAAAACCGCCAGTGGATTACCTAAAGAGTGAATTTTATCGTAAATTCAAAGAAATCAACGCAACAGAAGAATCAGTACAGTAACGTGTACATCCAATTACTCGAGGAGTTAGTGAGTGTGATTAACTTGTACGTTAAATAGTACATTTGATAATAGAGTTTGCTCGAGCCGGTATTACTGGGGAGACGCGTGCGTACGTGAGCTTCGAGTATTTATTAGAATTGAACGCACAATTTTTCTCGCGTGAAGCTTGGGAATTACCTAAGATTTTTTGTTCTATATATAAGCACTCTTGTATAGGCCAAGAGCGAGAGAAAGATAGTCTTTACGAATAGCTAAGAGAATCCGCTGCGAATTGATACGGCATCCTTGATCGATTATCAACGGGAATACACGTAGTTTCATTATTTCTTTTTCCTTGCGATACTTAGTTTGTCACGGTCATTATTCTGATCTGGACGTTACCAAGAATCGTAGCTCGTTAACTCAACAGGATAGATAATTATTAATTGAACCGTACTAAGATTATTATTGTATTGTATTCTCAAAAGTACGCAGCTCGAACAGAACCGGCAGAGCTACCAATTATATTTATTAAGCATACTATAAATCAATAATTAAAAGCTTCGTAAAGGAGTAGTGTTTTAGTGTTCAAGTGACGAAAGTGCGGATAAACCTTTACCGGTTACTTACGAAAAGTGAGTATACAATATTATTAATATAATATATAGTTCAATTTAATTTATCGGACTCGTTAAGAAAAAAGAAAAAGAAAATTTATTTAATTTTTTGTACTTTTTTTCGTTTTCACAACGATGATTATCTTCCGCGTCTTCCACGCCAGTAACTTTAGCAACGTTTAACGCTCGTTCAGATTTCAAGCGTTCTTATCCTCTTAAGCACTGGCGCTTCGTCTCGGTGGCCCTGTTTTCTTTGGCAGGCTCGTTTCGCTTGCCAGCTGAGAACGGAACAAGAGTAAGGGAGTCTGATAAAGGGTAGAGATGCGGAATTGAGAGAGAGGAAGAATAGGTGGTTGAGTCTGTATGTGCGAGAAAGAGAGAGATATAGAGAGTGAAGGGGCGAGGTAGGGGGGGGGGAGGGAAGAGAGTAAAGAAAGAAAAGAAGGTTGGAGGTGAAGCGAAGAAACTGACTCGGTCGCGAGTTTCGCAGATTGTAAGATTTAAAACACCCTGGTAGCAGAAGGGTCGCGTCTTAGAATGAAAAATTGAAAACATTAAATCCACCCCGCCAAACCCTCTAACCGTTGCGCAATGGAGGTAACGTTTGCGAAATCGAGTCTGACTTCTTCAGGATAAAATCTCTTGGCTGAGGACTACGGTCTTATTCTACTGCTGTAGATACTATTATTGTTATAGGTACTATGTTCAGGCACTGTTAAGTCCATCTGCTTTTTAATGTCTTATTAGCCTCGAGGTTTGAATTTTCGTGGGCCACTCCTAGACTAATTAGAGGTCGAAACCTTTAATTACACGTACGATTTCCTACCGAGGATGAGGCACTACTTAATCTTCATTCGGAACTTAATTCCTATATGATGTATTGATCGATGCTCGTTTTGGTAGTCCAGGGTGCCACGCAGCAGGATCAACTGGGGTACTACGTGTATATCGAAGTTCTGAAACGAATTGTACCTCGTGGAGCAAACGAACTTAATTTTCCGCTAAGTGTACTTCTGGTTTATTTTTTCGTCGATAATGTAAAATGCTAATTGTATGTCATGGAAAAGTGCTTCGTTGAACTTTCTTTATATTTGGAACTTTTTATCATTTTTCTTTTTTTTTTTTACTTAATAAACGAAGAGGAAAGAATTAAGAGTTTTACGTGGAGTTACTGCATGGTTCAGAGGTCACGCTTAGCGGATACTGTGTTGAGGCGAGTCTTGTTATTAGCAAGGGGATTTCCCTGGTTGTCATGGTAGGGAGAGAAACTCGTATTTCGATATATCGATTCGATAGGATGAATATAGAAATATTGAAAAGTGCGATGGATGTTTAATGGGTTTCTACTTCGACGGATATATACTATTTTATGTCTCGCTTGAGCCTCGGCCTGCATTTTGAGATACTCTTCTTCCCTTCCGGCTCACGTAGCGAACATCTTTGCGTGAATGCAATAAAATTGTACAATGGCGCCGAGTGACATTTTTTCGAACGGTGACACATGCTCCGTGACATGATTTTCTCGCGTATGGGGATAGAACAAAAAAAATAAAAAGGTACAACAGAAATTGTCTTCGTTATACAAAAGTCTGAATGGCACATTTTATGAAATAAAAACTATGAATTAATAAACGTGTAAAGCCAGTGTCAACCTATAGCAGGTAATTCGTGCAGGAATCGAACGTTTCGTTTCCAGATTCTTTCCGGTTGATGATGAAAAATCGCAAGACCCCGAGATCACGATATCGGTACTGACGGGATATCCGGTTTTTCTGGGAGTATCCCGGTGTCGTGGAATCCGCAGAGCTGTCACTTTTTCCGACACAGTAGGAGGGATTAAATTGAGCGCGGTTAATGCGAAAAAGAAGTAAAGGGCGAGGAGACAGTTGGCTGCTTCACCGCGAACTGCCGTGGCTAGACCAGACGTGACTGCAATAACTGCATCCCAACAGGCATCTTACCTTCCATCTTAGCAACCTTATACACCTCATAGCATTTTTGTCCAGCACCATCTCAACCTACTTCACCTCCTTCTTCGTTGCTTCTCCTCACCTTCTTTCTCTATGAGCCTTTTTATACGTTACCATAGTATACCATCCCCATAGTGTTTCTTTTATCTCTATTTTCGTTTTTTTCTTTTTCATCACCGCGCCTTTTCAGCACATCTCGACAGCCACCTTTCCAAGCTTCCTATCGTATCGTATCCACCGTGCAATCTCATAACATACTACTCCTAACGCACCCTGTTGACTTTCCTGAAGCACCGACCGATTCCTACCTTCGTGTATTTCTCAATTATTGCCACGGCGAATCCATTTGATTCCCATCGTCCTGGCTATTTCGATCCCATCCAGTGCAACTGCGTTCCTTGCCGTGATCTAAGGTCACAGCACTAACATTCTTTCCTTTACGATTCACCGATCGATCGAAATCACTTGCTCCAGATATCTTGCTTAATATTTTTTTTACATTGCCGTATACAAGTATACAGGTATTACCAAGTAGATAAAGTATTTCCCTTACTGGCACCGCGGAGGATATCTACTTCAAGACTGTTAAAGAAATTAAGATTACATTGGGATTCAAATAGTACACGAGTTTTGAGAATGAAGGTAACTCGGTAGAGGAGTTTTTGAACGATTTTTTTTTTGTTTCAAGAGGGATCATGCAAATTAACGACACTTTAGATTCGTACTTCTTATCGCGTAATATTTCTCCGGCTCGAGATCAGAATTGCCTCTCGATCGTTTCTTACTTTAAGGACATCGTTCACGTAATCCGGTCGTTACGATTTCTTATGTCGATCAATATTTATTATAGCGGCTGATGCTATCCTGAGTTTGCGTATTATTTCTAATCAATGCTTTGAAATCCAGGTGGCCGAGGGTGATATTCGTCTTCTGGCCAGCGGTTGGCAAACGGCCTCAAGATTCAGCTGGACATCATGCCTTGGTTCATTCTGTTTCTACTTCTGCTGGCTGTGATGGAGGCCTTCCCTCGGGAGGCCACCTGTTCTCGTCTACCGGACATCTACTGGAACTCCACCAATCCAATGTAAGTCACGTTTATGTCATGCTATCACTTCCGTTCTCTTGTATACACTTTCTCGAGACACTGGGCAGATACGTGCCACTCGCATTATTACCATTTGCGATACAGCCAAGATTTATGCTTCTGATCATTCGGATATATGGAAACTGGATGCGTACGGAAGGCCGCAGGGATGCCAACCACTTGTACCGTCATATATTCTTGTTTCTTCAGTGATTGACACTTTGAACGGGAAGAATCATCGCCTTAGGTACACGTGTAGTAGCTGCCTGGTTCGTGTCACGACCAAACCCTGGACCGCCAGTACGTGTCACACGTGTTTCAGGATATTGCGGAAATACAGTTTAACGGCGTACCTAGATCTTTCCTTGGTCAGGAAGAATTGTCAGTCAGATCTTATATCTACATCGTATATCTATTTCCATGAGGCTCTACAGGATACTGTGAGATTATATAGAAATAATCTAGTGGATAAAAGTAGGGTATATATTATATATTAAAGGAATTATTGCGAACCCTTGGTATGCGCGTTCTGTATACTTTTTCCTTTTATTTATTCTAACGATGCACTTAATCTTTTAAGAATCGCCTTTTGCAAGTTTCGCGGTACTATCTTCCTTGAGTTGGAGTCTTTCACTAGGCCATCAAATCTTCGTCGCGAGAGTCGAGAAGTACCTACTTGGGGCAGAGAACGTTTCTCTAACTTCCGAAAGTTACGCCCCTCTTTCCTTTCGTGAATCTATTTCCCCGCTTTGTGGTATTTTGAGATTAGTGAGAAATCATTTGACCAAATGAACCGAATGCGATAGGGATCCACTCGCGACGTGCTCCACATTAGGAACCGAGAACGAAGTCCGTTCATTACGTCATAATCTTCGTGATCCGGTAGCCACGAATTCGGTATTCAGGTTTTCCCGAAATTTCGCGACTGAATTGCACTAGGACGTTATCGCGACAACTCGCAGGTACCATTTTCGCAATCTTGCAGCCCCTAAGTGTCCTTCGAGTTTCATAATCTACGCGCGTAACTTAGGGCGCACGTTCGGGGCGGGGGGGGGGGAGGGGGGAGAGGATCGAGCCTGACTCCTTTAAGGTCCTTAAGCGACAGCTTCCTTGGTCCCCGCTAGCATCGCTAGGCGCTCTTCCTCCTTATTTTGCAAGCCTCAGGCGATTTCGACGTCGATGAGTACCCGGCATCCTCTGTTAGGAACTTCAACCAGTGAAGTATAGTAGATAGGTAGTCATCAGGTATGAACCTGGGTACACTTCTTCCTGGTGTATTTCTTACTACTTTATTGCCTTTTTCTTTTCGTTTGATACTTGCCAATAAAAATGCAGGGGATAAGGAAAGGTACGAAGAAAAAAAAGGTACGAGAAGAACGGCAGAGGAAGGAACGAAAGTAGAATTGAAAGCGCAATGAAAAACGTCCAGTGTTCACGCCCCTGACGGCTCGAAGGTGTACGTGCGTTGCCTGGGGGCCTTCTAGTACTCAGGTATTACACGTACATAACGGGTGTCGCGGATACACGGCGTCGAACTTGAACTTTTTCTTCTTCTCTTCCTTCGGAGAGTATCGGATAGCGGCTTCGCTTTTACACTGTGGTAAAATATTGGACAATTCTTTGAATCATTCAGCGCCGACCGTTCTTGCTCGAGACTTCATCGAGGTTACTAGAAAGGTTGCTGACTATTTTTCATTCGATACATACCTATAGGGTGTACGAAGCGTCAGAAGAAATTTAACCCACGATCGTCGTCTCAACGGCACTTCTTGCTAGTCTCCGTCGGGTCGGTAAGAAAATTTCAATTAAAGGTTCTCTCCGTCGTGGAAACTACGAGAAAGTACTCGGTTTTCAATATCAACTTGGCAGGCTCGCTCAAGGGCTTCGGTAATTTATCCCTCGGTCCGATTGAAAATTTCACAATTTCTTGGTAACTCGATGCTGTTACCCCCCATCCCCCCCTTTCGTCCCTCATCATCCCTATCATTCTTTCTACTTCTCTTCTCTTTCTTATCTATCTCTACATACCCTTCTGATCGCGGAGCAAATGTTAGCCCCGGAACTCTACTTCCTGGTCCCGACTTTCGTTCGAGGAAATTGACTCTCTACAAGGCCCTATCATACCTGCGCACGAGGTATACTATAAGGGAACTGCTGCCCTTCGATCGTACGGATGCACCTATAGTATCCGCCTTAGGAACACATTCGGAGGAATTTTATTCGTCGTAAAACGCGAGAAGATCGACTTCTCCCTTTACGCCGTAGCCTTTCCCGTACCAGGTGCAAGAGTTCTATACTTTGTTCGGTCGGTATGCACGATATCTACAATACCATAATGTACCTTATATACTATACAATATATAGTATATGGTAGAGAAGACCTTGCGCTCTCTGCATCCTCTACTCGATGCCTACTTCTACAACCCCATAAGAGTCATTGATGGCCTCGCAAATGGAAATAAAACAAGTTAAGAGCGAGTTCAGTGTGCGATAGCCCTTGTATCATTATGCGGCCTGGACTGACAGCGGATCCCCATAAACCATACGCGTTCTCCATTTGACCTTTTCCTTTTATTCTTTCTTATTTTTTCTATCCTCCCGGACCCGCTTATCCTTATACATACTTGACACATATAGAGATGACGCTCATGTTGGCTGCCGAGTACTTAAAATTTTACTATGCAATCTCGGGTTGATTTTAATGGTTACGGAAAAGCTCTTCTATCTCTATTTCATGCAGGTATACCTATATCTACTGGTATTTGATTAATTCTATGGTGATACGGAACACCCGGTATAGTGGTAATACTATTCGCCGTACTCAAAGGCGCACTTGCCTTGCATTTTCTCAGCTCGTGCGGATAGGACAGATTTCATCGATGCTTCGAGCAACGGATCGACTGACGGACAAATTGCTGGACAGTCGTTCACTTTCGTGTCAGGTAGCGTGCATGGCGGTCAGCATTACGTCCGTAATGGCCGACCGCAAATAAAACTGTATACGCGAACACAAGGAACGTGTACACGAGCGCGGCTTTCATTTGCGATTCATATTGATAGTATTTATAAAAAAAAAAAAAAAATATCGGAATATTTACTTAATCGTCCTCTCGACGCTTTCACGGGCTTTCCCCGTGATTGATAATTTATTTAAGTGCGTCCACGTTAAAGCATAACGCGTCACCGGTCGAACCAACAAAATTAAAATGCCAAGCCGCACCGGATCGCTTGTAAAAGAATATATCCGATAGATGTCCTTTGTTCTATCGGGGAATTGATTTTTTTCCTTTTTTTTCATTTTTTTTTTTAATTCACCTGTAACTGTTACTGCACATGGATGTGTGCTTTTTTCAATTCCGTGACGCGTTCGAGTCGATTTCGTTCAGCAACCCGTTCAACCGGAAGCGGATCGTGGCTAGGTGCTTTTACTCGTTCCCTAACTGTACTGAATTGCTACTGATACCCGTTCACTCTGTCTCCCTGTGTCTATAGTGTGTTCTTTATTTGTTGTCAGTACGTCTCTATCTCTATATCTCTCTCCCTCCTCCCCATTTCACCATCTCGATGGTCTGCCTGGCATTCGCAGAGGGAGATTAGAACAAGACTAGGTCCGCATTCAAATGGGCGTCGAGTCTTGCGGAATTAGGTGACATCATCCAGTGTCCTGCTGAATTAACCGGTGCAGGAAGGTGCCAGGAGGGTACCGGAAGTACTAGATGCAATCGACTCAGTTCTTACGTTCGTTTCGTCCACGCTTCCCTTTTTCTTTTACCTTTCGCGTCGTCTTGTCTATCGATTTCACGTTACCAAGCAACAACTCTATCGAATCGTATTATCTCAATTCAAGAGTGGCATCGAGCGCAGCCTCCTCTCTCCTCTCTACAAAGTATCCTTACTTTTCCATAACACTTCCTCCTGCTCTATTTTCTTTCCGGTACCTACCGGCTGCCACACCAGTCCCACCAGTAACATCCAGCAATGCCAGCCACCTACCACGAATGCTGCAACCTTTTTCTTTTACCCTCTTCGTTTGACCTGCTTTGTTTTTCCCGTTTTTGAATCTCCCGCCTTGCATCTACATTCTGTGCCACAGCCTTAGAGTTCAGGTTCGGTTTACTTTGGTGACTGTGGCATCGTGATACAGTTTTCCGATCTTTCTATATCTTCACTGTGGATACGTATACATACGACCTAGCATATAGGGTACAGCCAAGCGTTAACGTATCCACATATGCTCAGGTAGATATGTAGTCTGTATACATATATATGTGTGTGTGTGTATATAAGTACGTGGGCACTTCTTCGCGCAGTCTTTTCGCAGCACCGAAAAAGTACGTCAGTGCGCATTTTTCACGAATGATTTAAAGTCGCCCCACGTTCCTGTATTATTCGGATATATTCCCGTATGTAGCGCATGGCGTGAATTTCTACCGGGTGCTCTCGAAAGTACCGCCGGCAGATCTCCCATGGTCCTCCAATGCCTGGTGGACCATCCACGAAGAATACACGGACTTCGTTCGAATGATGGTCACGCGTCGAATGGTGACGGGGTCTGTAAGAAGGTAACAGACGTTGGTCCTCCACTGAAAATTCCGTGTTAATCGTCACGAACGTTACTACGGCTTACAGGCTCGTTCACAATCTCGGTCAGTGTGACATCGACATCTGTATACGATAACCCGGTGAACGAGGTGATTTTTTCTCGTGTTTTCCTCGCATTCTTTTTTTGTTCCTTCTTTTTATCGTGATTTCATCGAAATGGCTGCGCGGCGGCTGGAATCGGTATTTATGGAACACCCGGTGGCGGTATCCGGCTCATGCACAGAAGATAGATGGTCCTTCGAACGGGCGTTTATTGATATTTATATGCGAACTTTTCTGCAACTGACTGAAACTCAGCCACGGTACCAGTAATAGCAGTGGTATCTACCGGCACTAGTAGTAGCGGTATCTCCAGTATCTCCGGTATCTGTAGTATATGTATCGGTAACAGTCGCGATAGATATTCCTACGCCTATTCTCGAAGCGAAGCTTTTATCTCACTGTATCCCACGGACTGGACAATTGGAGATGGTGAACGCAGGAACGGGAAATAGAGAGAAAATAAAGTTCGTCGCGTGAAAACTTTTTTCCCCCTTGATTTACGATGTTTTACTACAAAGTGTTCGAACGATCATGCCGATTAGACATCGAGAAGGTTACTTGGTGGTAACCTAACCTCTTTCTTTCTAAGGACTTTTCCTTCGGCGAGTTCGCAAATTTTTTCTCACCTTTTTCTTTCTTTCTTGCAACAGATTTGGCTGGGGAAAATCTCAATGTCAGGATGACCATCGCTAATGGCCTCCATACTGCACCGCATGCTGGTTACCTCGACGCATGTGTATCACGACGTTACATAATAATTCCTATTGGATTCCAGGGATCGGTTACTATAGCAAGAATAACATGTCCAGGACTCCGTGCACCACAGGGATGATACATTTCGCTGATAGTTACGTACGTGCCTCGTGCATATATCGCTCCGCCTTTATAACCTTCGCATATGCTCGCACGTATACCGTCGGTTTCACGCTAAATGCCTTTAACCGGCTTAACCTCGCGGAACCCAATCAGATTAAGGAGCGTGCTTTCTAACTGTGAATTATAACCCTACGCTCTATACGGTTCAGCATAAGGACACGTTCTCGCGTGCGAAATCGAGCATATAAACCATTTGCCTGGGGTGCCATTGGCTCGGGCTTCTTGTACTCTTTGTTTTACGTGGCAGCGGGAGCGCTGCGATAAAAAAGAAAAGTTGAGTAAAAGTAGAATATCCAAGGATTCATCTCGATGCACAGTAATATCCGACTCGTTTGAGGTAGGCGACTGCAACGCGGTTTTCGAATCAGCTCCAACTGGTAAGCGCGCCGTTATGCGATACGGTCGAACGTAATTTAATTCGCAGTTCTATATACGAATATGTGGATACAATCGTAGCCATGTTTGTTATACGCGGCGTGCCGCCGCGTGTGTACAACGCTTAACAAATATCGTTCGTTGCTCCAATCCATTAAATCATTTTGTCCCTGCTACCCTGCGAGGCGGTAACACCGGGGACTTTATGCTTCCATAGAGGTTGGTTATACTTGAAAAAAAAAAAGTTCGCATCGTCGGCTAATGCCCGTTCAGAGAGAGTTTTCAATTAGGTTCGTCGCACTAATTACGTTTGAATCGCTAATGCATTATAATCTTTGAAAACGCGACTGATCCTTTGGCTGCTGGCCACCACTTCCTGCCTCCTCAGCTTCCACGAGGAATCCCTTTCATTAGCGAGAGTGTCTCGAAAAATGGCACTTTGGGCAACTTAGTTACTCATTATTTATTTATTTGAGGTAAAGACAGCAGAGAGGATCTTCAGTCGCTTCAAAGTACATATCCCAGTTGCTACCTTCAACCCTTGTTATAAACTCCTCCTCGTCCCGATGTTCACCCTGCCCCAACTGGCGTCGCCATTATCATCCCGCGGACGCAGAGTCGTTCTCTTCTTTATTTCACGCTGTCGAGAACTTGGCGGTTTGTCAACTTTCGCCGAATCGCCGTACCCAACTTTCACCAAGGAGTTACTTAAATGTTCATAGGATCTTGGCTTTTCCGTGACGAAGGACTTTGTTGACCGTGCCGAAGTCACTGCTGATGGACCGAAGGCTCAGCAATGGGAAGAATATACGTAATCGAGATATAGCCGTGGCTTGTAACACGCACCCCTCCCCCTTCGCTCTCCAGACCTTAACGTTTGGTTTGGGGCTGTCTTCGGACTTTCGGTCCTTCCTGTCGTTCGAGCGGTTGACACTCCGGTAATGATTCGGGTGTATCGAATGGCTTCGAGTGGAACTTCTGTCCATTTTGGTTGGCCAAAGGGGCGCGTGTATATTTGTATGGCGGTGGAGCCAGTGGCTTGGGGTTCAGAGGCCAAGAGGGCTGGAGGGATGTATTGGTCGTCCGGCACGTCCAAGGAAAAAGGGACGGGCACGCCATGAGAGCCATGGGGGTGGCAGATGCACTGTATCGCGGTATAAACTGATTACCCACACCGTGACGCCGCCTGATGCTTGGGTTATAAAGCACAGCTGACGCTACGTAATATATTCTTCTCTGGCTCTCTCTCTCTCTCACACACACACACACACACACACACACACGCACACGCGCGCGCGCAGACACACGCACACATTCTATACTCGCTTCACTCTCTCGTTCGTCTTGTTTAATTCTCTCTCCATCTCTCCCTTTTCCCTCTAGTCCTCGTAGACCCAGCCGAAGGCTCTCTTGAACACGCACAGTCTCTTTCACCCTTACGGACTCTGGCATTCTCGTGATCTGCCCATGGTATAGGTATACGCTATTCCTTTTCCTGGTTACTCCTTCAACCACCTCTCGTGCTCCTCTTGATATCCCTACTAGCCAGAAACAACCCCTTCCTTCGCTTCGTTCGCCCTCTCTTTCTCTGAAACTAACCGTCCATTTTCACTTTTACTAACCGAACGCACTAATGCGCCGCGACGAGCTGGGATTTAATAAGGTTTATGGGGGATGATCGATCGCACCCTGGTAATTAGCAGGGGCGCACGTTGCCAATGCGGCGGAATATGTTGGCTGCACGCGCTAGGGGGATACTTTAGTAAGCGATTCGTATTTGTTTCAGCAGTCGAGCCAAGGGACGTTAAGTGGACGGCAGTTAGTACCGGTAATAAGGAAAATTTTGAAAATAGAATATACGATAGTGAATAATAGTGTCTTCGGGGTATATTTACTTTGTTGGCGGTGAGAGGTACTATGGTACGTATGCCATATATAGTAATATATAGCAGCACTTTGCAGCCAGTGTTCGCTAGTCGTGCATCTTTAAAGTTTTATCGAACCGAGTGTATGTATAATGCACGTAGGTGAACACGTACAGGTTGCCGATTTTTTTCACCCCTCGAGAGATACTTTCACAAGGGTCGCGTTGCCACTGCTGCTGCCGCCGTCGTCCTCGTGGTTAGAGCCTAGGGTCCGTGGTGATATTTTTGCCGGGGCAAATACACTGGGCGTTGCAGTAAATAATACATTTTCGAACAGTCGAGGGTGAAACTGGGAGAGTTAGGGTGGTTTGGCTACTCTCTCTCTCTCTCTCTCTCTCTCTCTCTCTCTCTCTCTCTCTCTCTCTCTCTCTCTCTCTCTCTCTCTCTC
>JARQTH010000282.1:1152587-1180709 GCA_030142595.1 Trachelus iudaicus | reverse complement strand
TCTCTCTCTCTCTCTCTCTCTCTCTCTCTCTCTCTCTCTCTCTCTCTCTCTCTCTCTCTCTCTCTCTCTTTCTTTCTGTCTGTTCTCTTCTTCCCTTATTTCATCCCCTCTTACACTCTCACGGTGCGCTATGTACTCCGAGAATCATCTAAGTAGAAATATATATCCTATCAGGGGTTGGAGAGCCATTGCCTCTATTGGCTATTTCATAGGGTGGTTTGTACGAAGCTTACCGATCCTCGCCGAGACTCGTCTAACCTTTAAGCAGCATCCTAATCTTCCGTAAGGACCTGTCACTGGATCGCTGTCGAGATACTTTTTGAAGATTCCTCCCTTTCTTCCTCCCTCATCCCATTCCCTTTGACTATTCGCAACCCACCCCCCTCACATAATTCTTTGCAAGGATTCCTCTCTCGTCACTGCGAACCACCCTCGACCCACAAACTCGTCCTCCATTGTCATCGGATTACACGAGGATTTCCTCGGGAAATTGATACTCTGATTGTCTGCTTAGACACTGGGAATATTCGGCAGGTTTCGCCCAGCGATTCCCTGTTTACCGTTACACGTGCCCTATATGTATATAGACTGCCATCGTTACTTACGAGGCATCGTACCCTATGGTTTTCAATCATACGGCTATACGCATGTATTTCGGGTAACCTAATCGTCGTGCCAACCTGAGTTTTATATCTGCATGAAAATATTTTCTTTTTGCTTCGTCCTTCGAACGATAAGGGGTCGGCGTTTCGCTGCTGTTCCGAGTTGCCGAGCCCCACCCTGGTTTTATACCTCGAAAATTCACCGGGTGCTTTCTGGGTTTAAGTGAATTTTTTTTTTTTCAGGCGTTTCCATAATATGGCGTGACGCCCCTTCGGTTACACGTTGTATACGCGATATGTATACATATTACATGTGTACGAGAAAATTCTAATTATATCCAAAAGCGTGAATGCCCTTTTTCTAACGATCTCATCATCGTTCCTTGCTTTGATTTCTTACGTGTCGCTGCTTCGCACGTGAACTGCTCTTTGGGTAGCTTGTCGGGTTTCTACGAAATTTCAGCCGGACCTTGAATCGATTCGATTGACTATTTGCTTACGCACGTCGTGCACGTTTATATTATTGAATGTTCAGCTGCGCGCATGAATTTTCCACGATAAACAAGGCCGAGGATTTCCCATCGTAATTGCTTGGACGTACCTATATCTATCCTCGATTACACGCAATATTGCCAGAGTGGGTGTGAAGGTCGATCCACAAGTAAAAGGGGGGTAGTCAGGATTTTTATTCCGAAGTTTCGAAGTCTCGGTTTTCCCCCCGTTCCCCATAGTCACTTATGTGGAAGACGCGTAGCCACGTCATATGGCCTCAACACAGTGTACAGTATATAGTATATTTATCTAAGGCAATCAATCCGATGGGTAAATGCACATGTATTTTTTTTAACCCTTTGCACTCGGCATCCCCCCGTTTTCTATATATTTTGCTGCCTGAGAGGGGACAGCGGAGTGAAAAGGGTTAATAGAATCTTTTTGCTTCGATTTTCGCGATTCATTTAAAAAGTCTTATTGCTTTTAACGTCGTTAACGTGCACTGACTACACGAGGTCCTTTAATGGGCTAAATGGCAGTGTTACTTCGTAAAATGAAATAAAGGCGACATTCATACACCAGACTTGGCTCTCTCCTCGTTTTGGATTCAGAGGTTGAGTAATGAGTCTAAACGTTTTCCACCCTCCTCCCTCGTCCCTTTATTTCTCGTGCCGAGCAGTCCCGCTCCTTCTTCTCTCTTCTCTCTCTCTTCTTACTACTTATTGTTCTTCTTTCTTTTTTTTTTTTACGGGAAGCTACCCAACCGACGGTTACCGCTAATAAAATTTTCTAGGCGACTCCACCCTCTGGAGTCTCGCCGGCTTATAACTACCCTACGATAATATACAATTACATTCGAGGCTATAAATATAAAATCAAAGCACCCCTTAAACGTTCTAACGATAAATAATAACTGGCTACAAAGAAATTCACTTGTTTACGGCATCACGAGAATTTCTATTTTTTCTTCGAATTTCAGGCCAATTTTCATGAGATCTAACGCCTTGACTGCTCATCGAGATCGATTAAAGAATCGATATAACGATGGGAACGATTCGATCGATCGTGTATATCTACTTCAGTTCGATTTATTAATTTTCATTGAATCGCCGAGTCTAGAGTCTTCCCGCTTGTATAACGCATAAGAGTAGAGTAATTAACCTTTCGGATCTTGATTCTCGTGGAGCCATGTGCTTTTGAGGCTACAAGAGCGCGAGAGAGACAGAGAGAGACACTTTGCTATTCGGACACCTGGGATTTCGTTCCAATTGCTATTATCGTTATTTGGCGCGTGTAACCAATCGTCTCTGCAATTCTGAAGTGGCCATTGATCCTGTTTCGAAGATTAAAAATCGTCCATGTATTTCGCTGTCCCATGATTCGACCTCCTCGACTCCTTCGCTCCACCCACTACCACTCTATCCTCGGTGGTAGTTAAGCGATCGGAGATCCTACATAAAGATCTATATAGTATATACATATAGTACATAAAATAAATAGCGTATATGGGCTTTCTATATACATATACAGGCATAGAAAGCAAGCAAAAGCAACGTTCAGCGTTAGTATACTATGTATATTTTTTTATATATAAAAAAAGATGCCTTGACGGGATCGATTATCCATACCGCAAAGAATATGCGTTCTCAAAAATGATTTTCTATACTCGAACGCGGCAGCAGGCTCTTTATAGCTCGGTATAAGAGTACAAGAAGTCAAGGGAGCGTCACGGGTATAATATAAAGGACGAAGGTACGGGAGAAAAAGTAAAGGAGAAAATAATATAAGCAGCTAAGAAATAAGAGAAAAAGATGTAAGGAAAAAGAAAAAATATGAGGATAGCCATATTTTGGAACGGCGTCGTTATCTTAAATACGTATTAACGATAGACGACGGCCTGTTTAAGTTTCATCGCGTATACCGTGTGTCGCGAATTAACAGGAATTCGCTGTATTCCTTTGAATTTTCTACACTACACGTCGCTCGTGATTTTGCGAACTAAGCGTTACTGGTTGAAAACGTACGTATGGAGTCATCGGCACGTGCGAATTGTTTTATTGGTTTTCATTATGTATACTGACTCTGTATGGCTCTAATTGATATTACTATATACGACTCTCTTGTAGAAACGTTACTATATATATGTAGGTTACTGGGGTCCCGACGCGAAAGTTACTACGGGATACCGACGCTCCTCTAGGGACCTCGAACGAAGCAGATCGGGATTTCACGGATACCAGACCAAGTGTCATATTCAAATTTAAACAGATGGGAGTTTCGTTCAATCGAGTCACCCCGGTACGACTCAATCTAATCGAACTTAATCCGACTCGCTTAACACGAACGTAAACGCAAGGTGTCGCCTACGTGTAGTATGTATTCTGTACTGATAACATACAGTATACATTACGAAACGTACTATACGTTACTGGCTCGCTGCTTCGCATGAATGAGCCGACACGTACCGTTCGTGTATATGCAAAAAGCAGTCTCGTTTCCAGAGAAGTTAATTAACGTCTTGTCGACGTTATCAAAGTCCGTCGACGATTCGCCAGCCTGGCAACCGCTTAGGCTGTCAGGGGCGGAACGCATGCCGGGTAGCGAGTGTGACTTCTGTCGATACTCCTGACTGGTACGGGTTTTGTTTTGCATTTTCCTGGACGAACGAGAAAGAGCTTAAAGACTATTGTGATCCACGCAGGGCTGGGCGGAGGGCTGGTTGAACTTGCATCGTGCCACTTTAACCTGGCGATAACTCGTGCTCGAGTCGTTGTGGCGGAAAAATGGATTATTTTGAAAAATACTTGAAGCGGACTTGAGGATCTCTGTTGAGGGATGAACTAATTTTCGTAAATCGTTCGAGGGCGCTGAGCAGGTGTATGGGTCGTCGTCATTGGGTTGGGAGGGAGGATTCATTTTACGAAGGGTTGCAAAGGCAATCGGCGAGAATTTCCTATTCTATCTCCCGTATTGTACTTGCTCGGTGTTCAACCCTTGTGCCTGGGGTTGGACGTGTATACGTTATTTGCCCTCGGTTGGTCGTATAATTAATAAATATGAAAAAAAAAAAGAAAAAGTGTCGGGCTTGGTAATAATTCAAAATACTAAATGCACGGCGTAATTACGTTTTGTAATTATGCGACACTATCGTTACTGCACCCTCTGCGGAGGTTTTCCCGTGGAAATTGTTTTCCATACAGACTGCCCGGTGGTTTCGACGTCCTTTGAAAATGTCTGGCCATTCATTGAGCCTCGGTGGGAAAAATTCTTGAATTTGACGACTAAAAAAATATATGGTGTATATCAGCCGAATTGTGATTATCAAAATCCATTTTGAAAATTCATTTTACTATTTTGACTCCCTGGCATGTTTTCCGATAGCGGTACATCTGGTCTATGCGTGCCTCGAAGGTATTGCGAATTTCATTTTCCGTTTTGCACTTGGCATGCATGACTGAATCGCACACGTATGCAGACGTCGAACGGCTTTGCTACTTCAGACAGCCAGTTATGTGCGCGAGCACTTTTTTTGTGCCGCTCATATTTTTGTGCATATAGTTGAAATAATGTTGAAAATTATTGGTGTGTTAATTTTAGGGGTTTTATGGCTGGTTGACATTTATTTTTGATAGTAATTAATTTTTTATTCTTATTTCAATCGGATCGATACTTGTGGCGGAGTAGAATTATTTAGCGACACCCTCTATAAAGGGGTGGCGACGTACCCGACGTTTTCTGCTTAAGCAAACTCGTGGAAAATTTTGTCGCGGAGAACTTTAGTCCCTTTATCCGTGAGATTCGCTGGCCATTCGATTTTCCGTGGACAAGTGACGTCAAAATCGAATATCTGTCGCGCAGTTTGCCATTTGCGAAAACGACGCAAACTTTTCCGACCGCTGGAGAACGCTGGTGGAGTGGATAATTACGTGTCGCGGGGGTGTTTTTAATCGACCACCCGGTACATTGGCCGTGAGTGCACTTGTCACGCCCTGATAGACTTCTGATATTCATTGACTGGACAGCTTGGTTATTACCAGGACGATCGACTAGCCGTGACCGCAGAAGATATTAAGAAAGAAAATCATATAGTAACGTCCGAGTTGCGGTGAAAAAGTGGCATATGCTCGCGCTCTTGTAGACACGTCGATATTGCGGAAAAATAGAAGACGAAAAAATAATTTCAGACTAAACGCAACGAAAAGTCAGGAAGTTTTGGGATTTTTTGCGTAAATTCCTAAAATTGTATCGTTAACGGGAATACAATGCACTTACATACCTTACGCGCCAAGGATCCGTAATTTAAAATCAATTAGTTTCCCCGCGATGTCAACTAACGTCAGATGATATAATTTTCCTCCGATGGACTCTAAAGAAATTCAACGTCCCTCCTTCTTCGTATATTCTTTCAAGGAAGATCGGATCTAGTCGGAAAGTTGGTAATCTTGTAAATCCACAAAGGGGCTAGAAGTCTGAATAGGCGACGACCCGAGGATAAGAAGCTCTCGTTCCTGGTTAAGTTTCATCGTGAAATTTTTTTCCAGAACGGCGTCCTACCTCCGTATGGTCATACCAAGCCGAATGTTGCTCGGCCAGCCGTGAACCTTTCTAGGTGGCTAATTACACGGTAGAACGTGTCCAGAAGTTAACGAGAATGCGGAAGTCTCTAGTAGTGAAAAATAAACAGTGACATTAAAGGGAGATTAAGGAACCCGTTTACTTGCTTTCCATTAATTTTGGGCACAAGGCCCAAAGAGAATCGTCTCATCATAATCTTTCCGGTAGTCCCGACAGTGACGACTCACTCGTACTATAATTTCCTTAGGAGTCTCGGTTCGCGGCGGCTCTTAAGTGGCCCTTAAGACCCGATGACAATCGAGAGCGTCGGAGCAGCGCGCTTTAATTACGCATTAATTCTAGTTTGAGTGTCGTTAACGTAAGCGACGACGAGGATGAGGATATACACCTCGAACGGCGCAGCGACGGTTTTCTTGCGCTTCTTGGGACCAAATTATACCTTCGGGGCTCTTAACTTTACGCCCTCTGACGGATTATCCCGAACCATCCCGACGTCTCAAGGTTGACGTACCATGGCCGTGGGACGGGAACGAACGCGTCGCGACGTCTGCGACCTGCGAAAAGTCAACATGAGGCTTTAAGTCATTCTTCCGTCACCCTATATATATTCCTACTCGTACAACTTCAGCAGCCTGGTCCTGCTGGTGAGAACGTATCTATTATACTACATGGATGAAATAAAAGAAAAGAGCTCCATGCGATGACAGTGAGGTCACGAATCAGACTCGATGTATTTCGAGGAGCAAGCTCAGGGCTACCACTGGTACAAGATCATTTCCTGTTTCCACTTCTGGACCATTTTATGCTGTGGCAAATCAAATCAGTCGTTCGGTAACTAGCCAATCGGTCGGGTTGGTCAGGTTGTCGGGTACGTTGATCAGTGGAATTGTACCTTCAATGATCCAGCGTTGATTGCCGTCCCATTACGTCACACGCGAGATAGTTGTCCTCCCTCTGCGCTACAAAGGGCAACTTCATTTGAATTCACCGCCGGCTTAATCCCGTCGAGCGTTTAAACGTTACGTAATTCCCTCTTGGGAATTCCGCACGTTCCAATTGCAGACTCTCCTAGAGTCTTCTATACTCTTCATCTTTCTCTGGATGATCGGCTAAGTCGTATTGTATTAGGTTTCTCGTTAGTCCTTTATTTCGACTGTACGCGAACACAAGGATGTATCATGTATGTATATATATATATGTATATTTGAAATTGACAAAGGATTGTACAGTTTAACCTCGGTTGCATGTATAGTTATAGCTGTATGCATATTTACCTCAGTAAAAAATGGGTTATATATTTTCTCCGATATTAAATGTATTTTTACGTTTTTTCTCGCGCTCCTTATTATCTTTTTTCTCTTTCTCGTCGTATTTTCTATTCTTTCTCCCATCCGTTTGCCGCAGAATAAGACGTTACCGTTTCCTCTCTAGCTCCTTCGTCTCCCTTGCACTAGCGTTTTTTCGCTCTGAGTTTCGCGGCCACGAAAACGTAAAAGTTTCATCGCGTCGTTCCCGGGAGTCTCAGTCCCACGAGAAAATGGGTGTTTCGGCTAGCCGTAATAAAATCCTTAAAGTCCTCCCAACCATATAACCCAGTTTTCAGAAGATTCCTAACTGCAGGCCCTTCGATTCGTCCTAGCGCGCAGCTTTTTATTTTACCTTACGCCGTTTTGCGATTTCCTGTATATCCTTTACGGTTTCTTTTCCTTCTCTTCGCCTTGGTTTTAAATTATTTTTTCTTTTTTTTTTCTTTCCCCCCCGGTACTACGTTTGGGCCCCACACGATCCTTCATGGGGTTCGCCAAGAGGCATCTTGTGAACCGTGCATCCAGACAATTACCGGGCACGGTACCGGAAGTGAGGTACTCCCGGGACATCCGTAGCCGGATATCGAAACGCGAGACGTCGACGTTTTTTACTATTGGAAGCCTTCAGGATGGTTTCCCTTGAGGCCTTTTTCGGTTTGCCGTTTGCCGATCGATAAAGCCCGCGGTTTCGCGTTATTCTTACAGCTCGACCTGACGGTCGGTGCTTTCGACTCGATATCGATTCGGTATATCGCAAGGCCAAGGGTGTACCGCAACCCGGAATACACGTATTTAAATGTTGCGTCCAAGCGAGCTCATGCATTATTTAGTTTAGGCGACGGGGCGTCCGTTTTGTGCAACGATCGGGCTGTCACATCGCGACGCGTCCGATCGACGCCGGAATCGCGTACATAGAAAGGACCATTCGGAAATAAACTTACACGTATGTTCTCGTCTATATATAGACATATATGTACTATAACTATATAATTATTTGTTTATACACACTATATCAACTTCGTACCAGTATAGGGCTTTACTTGTGATATCAGCAGACATAAGGATATCTATAGGGTTTTACGTAAAGGGTCTTTGTGACTTTATTTGTATATAATTGTAAAGGGAATGCTGAATAATGTGAAGCCGGAATGACTTTAAGGGATATTTATCTATGTTTTACGTAAAAAAAGGGGGATTTACGTGGATGTACTCATGGAGTATATGTACGTGATCTGCACGTAATGAAACTCACATGGCATGACAATTTATTCACTGGTACGTACTGGTCTCGATATACAGTATACAGAAAGTTAACAGCCGTAAAGACGTTTCATGCAAGTGAAGACAAAGCGCAAAGGACCACTGCCAATTTCGCGTTTACAAGAAGCGTTGTGTGGTTTGTCCTTTCGAAAGCGCGGCCCACGAATTCAATCTAAAAGTTCGGTACGCTCGTTGAAATCCTGCGAAAATGGACCATTCCAGTTTCCCTTTGCAGGCGCCTTTGATAACTTTTCACGAGGGAAGCTGGAAATATTTGTCAAAATGTTATTTACTGTGCTATACCTATCCTTGATCCTTCTTAGGCGCAATTAGTACTAAGTTCGAGAAACGTTCTAAGGAAGTGGCCTCATTTCTCTCGTGGTTCTCGAAATATTCTGAAATTAGTATTATGATTTTTCACAAGGCGACCCCAGCCAACGATTCAGATAACGTTCTCGTTTTCTGGTTACCTTCGAGTCGCCACTCTCGTCAAAAGCTACGCTCTTGGGTCGAGTCCTACAGTTGGGCCAATGCTCTCGAAAAGATTTTTTATTATTGAGTCGAGGTCGTGGTGCTCGAATCTGGCAGAGGAGAGTACCCGACGGAGACGTCTCCACGAATTGGCAGAGGTCCGGGTAAGGTACAGGCGCCCTGCTGGAGAGAGGCGAAGGGCTGTAGAGCGAGCGGGATTAGAATTTGTTGATAAGGGCAGGAAGGAACGCCCTGGTCAGGGTTACGGTTGCTGTGCCCAGCTGTCGCCCGATGCCCTGGCGAAGCGATCGTGGAAGATTTTCGATTTATTCCGTACCGAGTCGTTAAAAAACGCTCTCGATTTAGTTTAAACGGACGACTCGAGGAAAGGGATAAGAGTTATCAACTGCAAGGAACTCGATCAATCAGTATGATTAGTTCTCGAATTTGACTTTGACAGTCTGTTTTGAGATGATTTTTCCTCTCGGGTTCTCAGTTCCCGGTTATATAAGAATTAACCAGTGCCCGCTTGGTTTTCCGATGCATGGCCGAAGGTGATGTAGGTTAGCTCTTTGATTTACGTTATCGGTGACGAGTTATGAAAATACGTCGCAGCGCATGTACCAAGTAAGAGTAATTCAAAATGATTTATGTTGAACCTAGCATATATTTGGTAGGTACTTTACCGTATTACATGAGTGACCGCACCTACCCTGCGGATAGAAATTTCGGACATGCCAGACGCGCCCGATTCGGTACAGCAGAGAGAACCTGAAGAATTTCGTTGGGGGGGGGGGGGCGGGGGGCCATTGTTAGCGAGCTCAGTGAGAAATAGCGTAGTTCGCGCCGAGTTTTTTAGGAGGCTCCCGGGATAGGGAGAGAGAGAGAGAGAGAGAGACAAAGAGAGAGAAAGAGAGAGAGAGGGGGGTTGAGAACCCTCCCCCCCCCCCATCTGGACCCAAGGGCCCGTAGAGTGGCTATTAATTCGGCACACTCTCACTTCGTCACACAATAAGCGTGAAACGCCAATTCATATTCTGTGCCTTATATACTCGTCCTCGAGTACAAAAGTGGCTGGTCCAGATGAAAACGTACAGGCTGAAGCATAACCCTTTGATCTCGTGGCTACGCGAATTAAAAAAGACGGAGAGAGGGAGCGAGTGAGAGATGGACAGGGGTGGTGAGGGGAGGAGAAATAAAAGTGTGCTACCATAACCAACCTACTTTTTTTTAGTCCGTAGCCAGCTTCACGAGGTCAAAGGGTCGAGCATCTTTCTTTGAAAAAATATATATATTTCACTCCCCCAAAAGAGCGAGGGTCGAAGCAGATCGAAGCAGTTAACAAAAATTGTCATTTTCTAAAAGGGAAACGGTAGTGTCGTCAGAGTGGCGCATGATGGTGGCTCCCTTCTAAAATTCCGTCGAATCTCGTTCTCGTCTCGCATCCTTTAATTGGGGCGCGCATCGATTATACCAATTACGAGTTTCCTACCGGAGAGATTAGCTAATTGCATTGGACGTGCGAGTGGCTATGTTGCAGCCCGTGCACGTGCGTGTGCAGCATGGGCTATTGAACGTGACACGTATAAGGGATCTATGGGGTGTTGGTTTTGTAAGGTGAAGGGAGCTTTTTGTGGCGTCTAAAGCATTGTAGTGGATGTCGGTATTCATTCATTGGTATCAGGTAACTCGGTCGGATTCGGGCCGCTCCTGCGGAGACTCCCGATTAAAATGGCCAGGTCCCCGACCGTCGACGAAGTGCGCCACGAGGGAGAGGAGGGGCGGTACTGCAGAATAAAAAAATACGACCAAAAGAAAGAAAAGTGAAAATAAAGAATCGACCGGTTTACCTGTCCTGCAGACAGTGGCTAGTGCTATCTACGGCCTTATATAGGGTGTCCCTTGTTACCCTATCCGAACGACTATCATATGATCCAGACTCCGATTCTTTTTTTATACAGTGTATCTTAGGGCTATATACGTATGCACAGTTTCTCGTGAAATTCTGTCCTACTGACACAGGCAGTCTGCCTTATTGGTTCGCCTTAACTCGGTCAGCAGTATGTTCCAGGTTCGAACGACCTGGGATAACGTTGAGATCGCAGGGGACCCCGTTTAACCCCATGTTGACACACACGATGTACATATGTACCTACTTGATAGCTATACATGGATTCCGTACGGAATCACGGTAACTACGAGCAATACGATCCAACAACGATCTCGTTACCTGGTTAGAGTATACGTCGTGACCCACAGTGTTTCGGCGTTTGTTGGCTTCCCTCACTAATCACGGATCACACGTAGCTAGGCAGGCCGATGATCTCAATGAGACCAACCAGCTGGTGACTACGATCAGAGTATCTCTTGTCAAACCTGATTGCAGCTCCTTTGACGGCTCGGCCAAGCCGCGATATTACCGGAGCGTTAAGTCTCGATCGTGCAAACTTTCAATTATAATGATCCTCGTGAAGCGCGTAAGATCCGGTCACCATCGCATTCACATTGGGCACCGTGTATATAATACATAGTATATACTTAGCGCGACTACGGTCGATTCCACCAGATTCCTCGGAAGGTCAGAATACATGCATAGAGCATAACAGATGGACCATAGAAATCGAACATCCCAATATTAATTATCGACATTATCATGGGATTTGTATTGAATTTCCTGGTCAATCGTGATTAATCATCAATTCTCCATTAGCATCTGCCATCAGTTATACGTATATAACTGGGTATATATATGTAGAGTGGAAGAGAGTTATTTTTTTAATTGATCACGTAGAATATGAATATGACGTAGTGTGAGGGAAGTCCGTATTAATTACTGGGCTTGTTTGCCTATATTGTCGCCTAATATTTGCTGTCCGATCGATATCCACTATGCCGGATACCTTGCTGGCTGGGTACAGTATAGTGAATCTGTACGTATAGTTGGCAGCAGGAAAGGGGGTTGGATTTTGGGGATTGAAGGATCGCCGAGGGGTTGTACCAAGTGAGATAGGGTGGTTACACTCCGATCCACGAATCAGCGAGTAAGGCTTTGTTCTATTCTCTGCCATCCCCTTATGTAATGGGGGTGAGACGGGGTGGGTCCGAATTGCCCCAGGCTACTTAAACTCACTCGGACCCTATTCGAGTATCGGGATTTTACACTGAGCCAAACTGACCAGGGTATTCATCCTGTCATTCCCTTAATGCTTCCCGACTCGTCATTGATCCATCAATTGACCTCTGCTGTGTGACCCCCTTTGAGAGGCCTGACGTATAGAGAAAAAGTAAATTAATATCTATTGTCTTCGACTACATTTGAACTTTCACTGTAGGGTACCATATTTCTCTCTTTCAAAAATAACTCTGATAACGATCGTCCTGCTCTTTCCGTATATAATATTTCTTAAGGCAATAAGTCCCGTCTAAGATATCTAATTTCGCGAACGGTTCTTAATCAATATCTTGTAACGCTATACACGGGCTACTATTAAATAGTTTCTTTAATTGAAGACCAAACTTTTTCATTATTCCGTGCTTTTAAATCGGACTTTTAGTTTTCTTCAGTTTATCCAACGAGTTCACTCGAAGTCCTCATCCCTTGGCTTATCATACCCTATGCGGCCTCCTTCCCTATAACCGAAGCTGCTTACAACTTTTTTGTGGGCCACTTTGAAAGGGAACTCCGTTCCGCCTTGTAGGATGCGTGCACATATGCATGCATACGTATATTACGTACATGGCCATGTGGATATGTCGTGGCTTCTCGAAAAAGCTCGACGCTTTACCCAATACCGGAAGTATCATCAGAAAAGTTCCTTCGAGCTGCCACTTTAACGGAATTTTTCATCCTGAGCACGAGCGTTCCAGCCACGAGCTTCGAACAGTTATAACGTGAGTTTTGGGTACTGGCATTGGATTTTGCCGTCTATCACGTGACATTTGGAAATTCATGATAATATCGGGGAGCAGTATCAAGGATATAGAGTAACCATAGATTTGAAACGTCCGCAGGGCTTGTATACGTAAATATGGTAATGAAATTCCAAAGGGAAGCTTTAGGCTTTGAGATGCTAAATCCCTTAGAGTTTAGCTTTAACCTTCTTAGTACAGTGACCATCATGAGCTTTTAAGTCCGCCTGCAAGTTTGCATAGTGTTCTACGTATAAGTTAGCGACGGACAACTTTCCGCCGTTCCGTCTGATACATCCCTTTAATACGCTCAAGTGCAGTGATACCAACATACGTCGACCCTCCAAATAAATATACAAGGGTCTCTTGGAAGGCTTTTGACGGCGTTATAAAAAAAAAAAAAAAAAAAAGAAAAACGTCCATCAGTAATCTCAAATGCGGCAAGAGGGCCAGACGTAGGGGGAGAGAGCGTGAGAGGGAGGGGGTGGGGAGGAGTAGGGTGGGCCAACATGAGAGACAAAATAACCCATGGTGAAAAAGCGTAATATCAACCAGATACGAAGTACTAGTTAGATTATAAGCTACCCTCTCGGAATGGGCTCCCTTCGTTTCCTTCCTTTTTATAATTACATTGCTCTGGCGGGTCGGTATGGCGCGGCAGGGTGCGACGCTGCCCGGCGCCACCCTCTACGCGAGATCGAACCCACCGAGGGGAGATTAAAACTAGCGACAAACATGGAAAACACGCCGGTGGAAGAGATGTAAGTATACGTATACACCCATTCGAGATCCCCTCCCGCTGTCTAGTTTATTCATCGAAGCAAACTCGTACATGTCGGCCAACCAGCGAAACAGATAAGAGGACCCAAGTTTTCCTGTGATGTCACGCCGTGCTTCGGCGGAGGGAATCGAAAGGAAAGTCTCGGAGGGGTTGCCCGAGCGTCGCTTGTCGCGCGAGGGGTTGGCACGGCGAGAGGGAACGAAAAGGGGGTCGGTGGGCGGCCGCGCGGGAGGGATGGCCCTCGATCGGGATGGGGGAGAACGTCACAGAACGTACTTTCTAATCTCTGATGAGATCACGGAAATTATATCGCTGCGCTTCGGGAACGCTCGAGCTTCATTTCTCTGGGCGTAATTTTACGCGGTCGCCTCGATCGCGTCGTCTTTGGCTACGTGGAAATCTCTGGGGTTCTTTGGCTACGCCGCTGCAACCGTTGGAAACGATTCGAGCTGATTTTGCTCCTTCTCTATTAACGTGTGATCTTTGATCTTCATCGATAATGCACTTCCTAATGAAGTCTCCGTTGGGTAGATGTTGAAGATTCTTTATGAAGATTTTTCTTGTCACTCGTAAGCAACAATTCTATTTATATTTATCAGTGACGGCCGATCCTCATTCTCCGTGATTGAACTGTGCTGCCGATCTTTTTATTATTTATTTCCCTCGGAAAGAGGAAAACAAATGGAGGACCCTTGGCACAGCAAGGTAGTCATCCTGTCGATATTGATTGGGGATAGGTAGACGTCAGAATGATATTTATATATAATTTCTATAGCCATAGCTGTGTTACTGCGGAATGACCTAACGTCTATTTATACATATCGATACGTTGATATATTTCTCTCGTTGCTTCAGACCCTGTTTGAATCTTGTGCTACCTACGTCGCGAAATGTTATAGTGCTAGTAGGTAGTATGGTTGGTTTCGTATGGTTTGTCAGCGTACGACGCCATCTACAAAATGGGATTTGGCTTTCGACGGGGATGCTAGCTCGTGACGTTTTCTATACATCAAGAGGGACTCCCCTTTCGCAACCATCCCCGTTTCCTCTCTGAGCAACCCTCAACCCCCAAGCGAGTATTTGCCCATGAATGTATCCATACATCAGCCGTTTCTCTGTTCAACCCATGCTCGCGTACGGGTGAGTGCCGTGTCGCGATTCCGTATGGGGTCTGGGACTCCGTGGGATATGATGGCTCCTAAACAGTTTGCTCTTCACTTGCATCATTCTTCGTAATAGCATTGACATGTCGAAAGAATAATATCAGAATCATGTTGGTGGGTATAAACACGATAAAAAAGCACCTCTGACCCAAGTCTTGTCAACTGTATAAAAAATCGAGTCTGCTGCCATGGTAACAGGTCTAAGAAAGCTTCTAGTAGTTCAGCCATGTTTTTATTGCACTTTCTTCTAGACGTTTAATGGACGAACCATTGAATAGACGGTGTAAATCCTAGAGCAGGATGTCATAGCGATTCAGTTGTTTTGAAGGTTCTTGCACAGTAACGTGAAGTAGAAATGGAAAGACTGATCAGGCTGCTACAGTGTCGCAGGTTCAATATACTCGATGGATATAAAAAACTATCCTTGGTTACAAAAGCTGGGATCTTCAGTGTGTTGTAAGGCAGACTGTATTGAATGGTACGATTCCTGGACCTGGACCTTGGCAAAGCCGTATGCAAGGAGGGTCTGCGGACCCCTCGACGAAGGGCACGTCAAACGGACGACTTTTCAATGACGGCGCGACCGTGTTTAGAGGTCTCTCGGGAACGGGCCAGGACTTCTCTGGAGAGATTTTAAATGTCGAGGGGTGGACGGCTAATCTGCAGTGTCAAGGTACCAGGCCATCTGATAAGTCTCCCTTGTCAGACCCGGTTTCATGAGACCCCTACACTTCTGTTGCTTTGCTAAGGGCCTGCGAGACCTGTGCGTTACACTATACGTTTCAATGTACAGAGTTATAGTCGATAGGATTTACAGCACGGTGCTTAAACAAGCAATTTCCATATAAGCTTGGTACTGTTGATTGCACATACATTGTTGGTCCGGGAATAAAATGTTCTTTTTTTGACAGATCGAAAGCAATGAAAATTCCAGAAAGCGGGGTAACACGTGGTTTCGCATAACATTTATGTTACAAAGTATGCACGTGCATGATTTTATATTGAAATATATATATTTTTTTCTTTTATCATACATCTGTTTCAGGGATTTTAGGGAAATCCCTGCGTGATATGTTAACTGTTGCGTCAATTACTGTGATTGCGATGTACGCTTAAAAATTTCCTAAAATCTGATAAAAGAATCCAAAAATAAGTGGCTACGAAAAAAAGTATAATTCAGAAAGTATAATCCTACGTCAGTTTGAATTTTGACTTTTTAGGATCTTGTTATCATTATCACATACCGGCGATACCAGCAAGCGATATATATAATGCGTGCATAATGCATGGCGTAAGGTGGAGAAAGGGTGGTTTGGCTTCCTGCCCAGCTGGTTATGACACTAGCATACAAATTCGCAATATCACTCGTTCCCAAAGAGAACGGCACTTCATCCCTTTAAGATTGCCGTGAGAATTTTGTTACCCCAACAGAACTACCCAATTCGACCCAAAGTCAAAAATTTTCTTCATAACATAAATACTCGAGGTTCCATCACATGGCGCTTGGATCTCTATCCGTTCTTTCTCCCTTGTTGCTTTGTCCAACCAGTCAACCCTCCATTCGCCAATCTCAATAATGATGATCTTCAGCCCCACGATGTTTCCTTCACGGGCCATTGCGTTAATCGTACGCGAATACACCTCCAGGTCTCCGGTGCTTGGTTAATGTCCTTTATTCATGGTTACTTAACAAGCGTCCTCGACGTCGACTTTACCACGTATAATGGCTCCTCGAAGCAACCAAGTTTCCAACTTTCCCATCCGTTAAAATATCTATCGTCTCTTCTAACTTTCTGAGGCGCTACATGCATACACTATACATATAGACCGATGCTACGGTGCTGCCAGCTAGCGTGCGATAAACGCACGCCACGTGCACTTACTCCGCACTGCTTTCGCGACCTTTTACAAAAATTGGAATTGGCCCACTGTCTGTTGCATATTTACAGTTGAAATTATATCTCCACTCAGAACCCTTCTCGTCTCTAACGTGACTGTCTCGAGTGCCTCGTCTGTAGAGCACGCGCATCATTGTACATATGCACGTAGCAGTGGTTTCGTAAAATTTTCATAAAATTCTCACGAATTTTCATAAACCGTCAGACTTTCGACGTTTTTTTTCGTCGATGCCGACGTTGACGTCAACTTTTCCCCTTATTTAGAAAATACGTATGGTATTCAGTGTCATGACACGTATACATATATGCTCTGTGCTGTGACCTTTCGAGTACGTCGATATGTAGGCATGCGTGACTTTCAGGTAGACTGATTTTCACTTGGTATATTATATATATATTTTTACACGTATGGTACAACTGCTTGCATTCGCGTGTAAATGATAGCTTTAACAAGGTGTTGGTGTACCGTACTATTTGTTTCCATGAAAGTTTAGACCGTCGAGGATTCATACGACTTCGGGTTGGTTAGAGCGGCTAGATGATTCTACGCGGAATAAGGTGTTAATATACCGATGATAAAAGCAACTCGGTGTTAATATACGACCTCGTAAAGTCGTAAAGGTAACACGCGATTCTTCTGGGTAAATCACCAATCGCAAATTGTAACCACACGCAACGTTCGTGGCTTATGCTTGGAGTATCTTTACGAGAATATGAAAATCTCATGGAGACAGAAGATGGTTTATTGATTGATCTCAATGCGATCGAGGCTCGTAAGTACAAGGTTAGTTTAGTATTCGAATTTTTTGTTGTTGCAATTTGTAAATTCACCTTGACCTCTTGTGCCGTACAGACTCTCGATTTTTGCGGTTTTTCGTATCTTCGTCTCTTGGATAAACGACCCCGTGAACCTCGAAGACGTTTGGGTCTATTCTATACGCTGGACAAGGGCGAAATTTCATTGCTGAGGAAAAGGGCGAGTACTCCCCTTTATTTACAAGAGAGATCCTCGCTCCATTGGGGAACAGATATTAAATTTCAATCGATGCGACATCCGCCAGCTCGTCTCTTCCTTCAGGCTCTAACCATGTTCCACGTTCTCGTTCCCTCCTGTCTCTTTCCCTACAGTGATACATGTTTGATGGGAAATTAAGGTTGCTGGGACAAATACTGGTGGCTGCCGGATAAACGAGGCTTTGCCTTTAATATACCGGGTGATTTGAGACACCGTTCAGGACTTGGAATATTAGGTGAACAATTTCTTGTTTTTTTTTATAATAGGAATACGTAACTGGTAAAATTAAATTTGTATTTCGACTAATGAGTCTCGTTTACGTGTGGTTCAGAGAGGAAAACTTTGCGTCAGACTTATAATTTGTGTATCAACGATAAGCAAAAAAAAATGAAACAGCTTATTTTTTTCTTCTTTACTGGACGTAGACATTTTGCGAAACAGCGAAAGCTTCGGTTACTTGAATAGTAAGCAGGACTGTCTGAAGGATGGACCTCTCACGCAAATTTCCCTCATGAAAATAATACGGAGAAACACTCGCTTCGCAGGTTTTGATAAAGAGGCCATCTTCTTGGCCGGCTATATTTTTCACCAGTCTTTTCCCTATTTTAAGTCTTCGTGGATACATGAGACAGCTACGCGACACTGCTTGAACGTCATGAGGTCGTAAAGCACGCGAAACGGCGATTCTTCCACGCGCATACGCGTTATTAGGTATAACGAAGTTTTTTCAAGGATTTTGCATGAATCTCACAGCGCAACGACTTTTCTCTCCGATTGACGCAGCAACGAAACTAGTAAACATACATATAGCATAGATTTATACCATTCGTATTCTAGACATCACCATATCCATATTTACCATGAAATACACTACCTTTATACATACTATAACTCTGATAACATATAACAGATGCGAACCATTTTTTACCATTCAAGGAATCTACGTTAAATGTGATATTACGTGTGCTGTCTTACCGCGACCGCGCTTTGCGTATTTTTCGCCTTGATACGAGTATATGGGGCGTCCCGGTTGCCCCGTTTACTATCCAGCTACTATATCCTCTCATATCCAGACGATAGCTCCTCCGTAAATCAAGCCCTTGGCCTTATGCAATACAGCCCTTTGACATTTGCAGAAGTTCTCTTCGGTAGTAGCTTGGTATAATAAAATCTGCATTTAATATTTCAAAATATTCTCTTCTCTGACCTTTAACCTTTTCTCGTTTTAGAGGCAAAAACCAAAAAGAAGACGTACACCTGTATCTCTGTGATTTAGTTGATATATGCGTAATGTAAAACTTTTCTTTTTCTTGGAGGGTCGTGTATAAGAGGTCTAATAGGCACCTATAGGCATCTATATCTAGATTCGAATGGTAAGTCGCGACCTCCGGGCATTTTAGAATCTCCCTCTATTTCCTTGAGCACTTTACTTCCACGAGGTCGTAGATCCTAGCGTGATAAAGCTAAACGGTCGAGTTGCGTACGATCTTCTGGCGAAATGGCGTTCGCTTAGGCCTTACATAGACAAATAATCGTGCGTGACCGTGAACGGGTCCAACGAGAAGTGGCTTTGTGTGTTCGCAAGGTCATATAATACGTAAAACTTGCAGTAAGCGGGATAGGCAAACGGGGTAGCCTCCGGAACGTGGTAGCTTGGGGGCGTAAGGGGATAGCACAGTCAGAAAGCCTACATTAGCGAGAGAGCTCTTTCGGAGTAATATTTCAGGACATTGTGGCCATTTTGAAAGCCTTTCATATCGATGGAGCCATATATGTTATATACGAAATAATTCCCTATGAGTCATCTCCTTTATTGTCGATGATAGCCGTATGTCCTGTGATTCACGATTCGTTAAAAATATCTCATCATCTAGCGAAATGTATATACATGTATATATACGTATATCAAATTACTTATAGATTTATACATACTTTTGTCCCTTTATGGGAGATGAAACGCGTCCTTTTATCTAGGGGTTACTTTATGGCTAGTGCCTACTCTATGTTTAACATGGTAACGTGTTAATACCGTTTTATTGCTTTTATTGTTATTATTTTTTTTATTTGTAAGAAAAGTGGAATATTTTTTATGTGAAAAGTGGAATTTCTTTTGGATTATTATTTTTTCTATTCAGTACCGTTATTGATGTCATTTTCGTTTCGTACGTGGTAGTTGTCTACGTTTCTTATTTTTGCATGCTTATCGTGTCTCGTACGTATTTATCTGTTTTGTTATATCTATATACATACATGTATAACGCCTGCACCGAAACTTTGGAGAGCAGACGTACCGAGTGATAGGCACCACCCGTGAAACCACTTGAGTCTCCCTTCTCTCTCTCTTTTTCACCCTTTCGCTCTCCTGGCAACGGCACCCTTACTTTCTGACATGTCCCCGAGGCTCAATCAATAACGAATGTACCCCACGCGAATTTGACGTGCTTATTATTTAATTGGACACAACTCGTTGACGGTGCTTAATTGTCATAGTCTCTTTGAATTCGCCTTGGTCAGCCTTTCAGGTCCTGCGGAATATCATAAATCACACGGACTTTACGCTGCACCGTATACGCCTTTAAAATTATGTTGATGATTCCTAGAATCGCGTTATCATCGGATAAATCTTTATTTTTCTTTTGTAAAAATCTTCAAAAATAGATCCTCACGAAGCGGACAACAGAAAATTTGAGTTTACAATAAAATTGTGTAAAGTCGAAAATCCGAAATTGACCAATCGATATTACGCGCTCGTCAGGGATGAATTTGGCTCCGATATTTCAGCTGACTGCACTTGGCATATTGATTACTGTACAGGGATTCTCCCCCGGAATTGCATAATTTAAAGCACCAAATTCACGAAGCACTGTAAGCTCTGCTTATAAACCATCAGGGAATTTGAAAATAATTGAAATAATTCATTCCCCTATATTTTGATCAATTAATGACTTTGAAGTATATTTAAAAATTAAGATATCAGTATTTAGCATATATATTGTTATTAAGGCGAATGTACCGTTAACATAACGATATACATACGTACACACGTACACACATATATCTATATATATACAGTGTACAGTCAGTATTGCGAGTTCTGTATACCCCCGTTGCAAATGCACGTCCAAAGTTATAAATCTAATTAGTGTACCGCGTCTGCAAAGCCAACTGGAAATCGGGCAGCACCGTTCGATGCGAATGTGTCCGAATTAGGATTTCATTGCCAGGTAGAATCGACTTATAACTCGTTAATTAGTTTGTGTTCGTTACGCTAACTGGATAAGACGTTGACTGCGCGAAAATCGTTTCCCCTCCCCGAGGATCATACCCGCACGGTAATACGTAAGCGTAAATCGATCAGTAGTACCACCAAAGAGGAACGGGAAGGATAACCAATCGGCTGAATTAAAAATCAGCTTGGAGCAATCGGGCGTTATTATCTACCCCGGTCTAGTGTTTGCCCTTGATCCCCAAGCCCCTCTCAGCTCTTTTACCCTTTTCTGTTAAGCGGTCCCAGTGCTAAACTTTTACTGGTAATCCGATGAACCTGTCTGGCACGAGTAGAGCCACGAAATCGCCCTACGGAATTTCTCTTTCACTTTCGTCCCCCCTTCCACCCCCTTTGGCTAGGCTGCTACCTTAATGCTCCACCAATTCTCCTTTCTCCGATCGTACCTCGCTGGCCGAAACGATTAAAAGGGATATTCGTGGAATTGTTCTTGCGAGTCGCCCAAAAGGTGTAGACCCCTGGGCGAATCGATAGTGACGTCATTATAACATTTTTTGATCGTTACTCATACAGCCCTTTGTACCCTCGGGTTAACGCGAGACACTTTCAATCACACCCCTCTCGCCGCCCCCCGCCCCCCTTGTCCTCGCCCGAGTGAAAATGCGAATTAACTTTTTTCCACGCTATGATCCATCTATCTACCACGCTACATTAGATCACGCGATCCCCGTTCGGTAGCTTTTTTCATCCCTTGAATATTGTGTAATGATGTTTGACGCCTGCAAGGAAGTCTTTTATAAAGGACTCCCGTCTTATCCTATGCTAAGTAGGATAAGAAGCGGCTCTCTGGGCTGCGTATATAAGTCAGTGCTAGGAGATAGATTTTACTTGAAGGTATAGAGGGAACATGGCGTGAGGAGGTAAGGGGGTGGTTGGGGGGGGGGGTGGAAACATTTGTGGCTTGTGGGGAAAGGGTCTCGACAGTATTGCTGCGAAAAAGTTTATTCCTTCTCGATAGCGACGAGATTTTTCTCTCTTAGTTCTTTGCCAGTTCGTTACTAAAGACTGGTTAAGTTTTTTCTTTTTTCTTTTTTTTTCTTATCAGTCCTTATCGTCATAGAAATTGGGCCAATCGTCAGATTGGACTAATCTCGGAGAATTTTTCTCAAGGAGGCCAGAGAAGAAACTCCTCTTTCTCGGCTCTCTGTCGTCGAGACGCTGCCGGTAAAACTTTTTTTTGAGTGAATTCGATTCGCGCGACACGTTCTCTTTCTCTCTCTGTCTCTCTTTCGCTCATCCAGCCAACCTTGGCATATTCTGTCGGGATTTCCGCGGACCAAATGCGAAATAGAGTTCCATTCGGGATATTTCTCGATTTAGATTCCGGTTCCCGTTCCATATATGGTGGTAGAATTGCAAACACGCGTAACAATAGCCGCCGCGTGCATTGCTGCTTTTCCTTCCTTCCTGTACTTTTCCATCTTTGAATTCTTCCTTGAATTCATCACGCATCTCTGGATTTGAGGATATTTTCCAGCGAATCCTATTCGCCACAGATCCTGACTAAATTTTCCATCCTTTATGTACACTGGATATAGCATGGCTGAAGGGAGTATTAAACTGTAGTTTTCACCAGTGTCCACACATAGAAGCCCCGTATACAGTATTTCAGTAGAGTACTTACTCCTTGCAATACGCATATGGTAAATCGTTAAGGAACGATGTCGCGGAAAAGACTTGTACCCACGTGGTGAATTCATTTAGTTCGGTACTAAGAATTACGTGACTATTTTCAAAATCAATGACACACCTACGATACTGCATTTTCTCATGACCGTGACTCTGACCGATTGGCCTTCGAATGCATATTGTGAGTATTTCAATTGTCGACCGATTGGAAAAACCACCGTAACCTCGGCATTCAATTTTTATTTCTTTCTTTTACTTTGCTTTTTTTTTTATTTATTTTTTCTTTTTTCGTCACAGACAATCGCAGCAGGGCGGGACAATTTTACGAGGATTTTATTCGAGGCACGACCTCCCGACAGCATTAAACTCTCGTACTTTAACCATTCGACTCTTCTAGTTCCAATTTCCGTCCGAGTGCCACGTAGAAATTTCCTTTCGTCGATCGAATTTCACGTTTTTCTTTGTTCGACCGTTTTTTCTGTCGTCCTCAGGTATCTACAGTTATATATAGTTAGGTACTTATCTACATAGAACTCTATACTGCGGTGGTCCTAGGTATGGTCTAACTTAGTTTTCTTTACCACGCAATGTTTCGTCAGTCTCATTTTAGCGTATCCGAGTAAAAACGCGTGTCCGATCGATGCTAAATCAATTGGCCAGACTCTCGACTCTTGTTCTGGCGTTTACCGGGTAATCGATCGGCCGTCAAGGATTCAGCGCTTCGCTTCGGCTACTCGAGTCGGGCCGGCTAGTCAGTCAGGACAGCTTTGTCCTCGCCTGAGGTTCAATGTAAAGTCGCCAATTGGTTGCCTTCGAATATTTCTTTTTATTTTTCCCAATTTATTTATCTCTTTTCACTTCTCTTCCTCTTCGAAAAATGTCACGTCACTCGTAAGATACGGGTCAGGGGTTACAGACACAGGGTAGGGGTGAAGGAGGATAGCGCGAAGGTGTAAAAAAAAATCGTGTTACTTTTATCCGTCTAGCGCGTCATTAATTTTTCAAAAGACCAAACGCCGAGAAGAAGAACTTGAAAAATGCGCAACTCTAAGCAGGTCTCTGAGGCGGGATGATAAAATTCACAAGTCGTCGCCTGAAATCGGTTTGCCGAGCTCGTACAGAGTCTGCGAAAGGCGAAGAAGAGGAAGAAGAAGCTGGACGCGATAAGGGTGGGTTTACGGTTATTCCTTCAATTAAGCTGATACAACGAGCCACTTAACTTGCCAGCGATTGCCTCACTCGGCGCTTAGATTTTATTACGTAACCAACGCGGCCAACACTTAGCTCTCATCTTTTTACATCTACAGCCTCTTTCTATACCTGGCAACTCAACTCCGCAAATTCACCCTCTTTCATCTCGAATTAAAACGATGTTCTGTCATGGTTTAGGTGCGACGAGCTTAACGCTCAAGGACTCTGGAGCTTAGGACGAGAAAATAATGAATATGGAACGACCACGTAGGGTCCTCTGGCACCTAAGAATATACCCTGTTACAGTTTGGCCAAACTTATGGGTACCTGGAAATCCACCTCCTCTGCCGCCACGTAAAGCCAAAAGGAAAATGAAGACCCACCTGCCCAGGACCCCCATGATAATCTTAAAACTTTAAACGTCTTCTAAAATTGATATCCTTCCCACTTCAATTTCCGAAATTCAGGTAGATCGCCAAAAAGAAGATTATTGGGTTACGATATTGTTGACGTTCAAAGCGCACTTGGCACACGTCCGCATTATCCCTGTTACTCGTCTGCGCTAAGAAAGAGTCACAATGCGTAAATTTCATTCGACTGAGTTGGCTATTCTCGCCGATTTTTCCCTGACGTGGGATTGTAGAACTAGGGCGGATTTCATTTTATATCCAAGACCTCTGCTTTTCTTTGTGGAAAATCGTCTGACCAAGAGAAGTACTTTTCACCCTTAGCACGTGTCTTTGTGGACCCCGACGTATACCTCCGACGCGAAAGGAGTGTGCGGGTTAAATCGAGACACTATTCGAGAGAACCTTCCACCTCCAAACCCTCCACTCTCTATATCCTTTACCTTACGCCTCTATACCTTTTTGCTTCTTTCACTCCTTACCTCTCGCCACGTTGCTCGCTATCGCTGGAAGAATAGCAAATGAAAATGTCACCATCCCGTTTGCCCAGGCGTACCATCCTCCCTTGAGAAGATCCTTGAATCTAAGGGTTGTGGCGCCTCGAGTTCGACTAGTACTATACCGAACGTATGGGTGCCATTACAAATTTTAACAAGTAGGAGAGAAAGAACAAAATGCCGGTCCTCATCCCCAGCACTGATTCACCCCCCTCGATTCCTCTTATACTATACTGCAACGTCCGATAGTAGAAAGATTAGATTCCTGAAAACAGGTAGACCCCACGACCTGTACCCTACCTATCGTCATCCAATTTTCACGTAGCTCCGGCCCAGCCCATCGTATAGCTCCTACCTTTAGCTCATTCCACATTCTGCCCGTCATGAGCATATCCAAAATGCCGTCGACACTGGACATTTCTTCCGAAAATATTCCTCTTGCAAAATTGATGTTCTCGACTCGAGAACGTCATGGGAGAGTGCCTGTCGTCACAACCGTCACAAACGTCACGTGCTAAGCTTTTCGAGTTTGGCGACGTACGGATCTCTCAGACGTTCTTGAAGACTGGCGCGTGTCTACCTCGCGCCGAGGGGAATAGGCAGGCATCTACGTCTTCTCTCCGCCCGCTTCACGAAAGCTCTAAGCTTACTAACTGCACGACTTGCTAAAGCTCCCTGGGGCCCGTGCTCTAACGTCCCGCAAGAAATAAATACTCGGCAGTCTGAGTCTTTACGGACTTAAACGACGATACCTTCTCAGTAAGGGAAGTAACCGAGGACCTTCGTATTTGGTAAGCAGTGCGCGAGGAGCTTTCGCCTAAATTGAGAATTTAGGGGCACGATCTTGTTGGATTGGGAAAAATGAATTTTTTACCCTCTTTAGAATCACGCAATATGGTACATATACCCTGGTACTTAAGATCAAAGGTCAATTTTAATGTGGATTGAACGAAGGATACATAACAGAAGCCCCACCGTACGGCAGTAAATGCATTCCTTCCAGACGCACTAATTTCATTGCAAATGATAATACAGTCTTTTACTGTACATGTAACTCTGGTAACTTGTATGTAATGGGGGAATTTGTAATAATAGAGAAAGTTCCTAGATGGTTAGTAGAGCATATGAGAAATTCCCCAGAGAATAATTCTAGTATTTCGCCTAGTGGCAAATGGCAAAAGATCGGTTGCATTATCATAGCATTACTGACAGGATTGCATCGATTGCCCTGGTGCATCCGATGCAACGAATGCTCTCTGCCTTCGGTGGACAACAACGTTAATACATCAATATATATTCATGGTGAACATACGGGATGGATAGGTAGCTGGTATAACGCTATCAGCACCGTCACCTATCGGATTTCCCTGACGTCATTTGACGGGTTGTCTATTGCTAGATTTAATGGGTCCTATCCGTGACGGGGGTCGAATTGTGATCAGTAGACACACACGATATCTCCCGAATTATCGGCGTCGTCATATATAGGAGTTCCGCTTGAAAATCGAGAGTCGGAGGACGCAGTAATTTTAGCGTCAATGCCAAAAAGCGGGCATGTATTTACATACGTAATTGGTAATCGGCATGGATTTTATTGCTGGAAATTCAATTGTTAACCGTTGCTGATTTTGTTTTCGGTGCTTTGTCCTCGAATCGACGGATTTGTTGATCGCAACCGTGTAAACGTTTCCGTCGCCCGTACGAATTATCGAAGCGTTCGAGTCCCATCCACAACTCCCTGGTCGAACTTATTTTAGCGATGAAATTTCCGACAGGAATGAAAATCCAAAATTTCGTGGCTCTCTGGTAAGCTGCAGAGAGTTCGTCAGTATCTTAGTGTAATATTAATTAGACCCTGGCTTCTAGTGGATGGTTCTTAGCCGTGTCCCTTGTCCCTACGCCCTTATAAATTTTGGGAAATTTAATTTCGGGGGTCGGATCCAAGACGGCAGTTTCGAGACCTTTACCCTCACCACCACCCTTGCGCTTCCTGGACCAGTTTAGTTTCTGACCTTAAGTACTTTAAAGGTACGTTCATATCGTAACCTTATGGTATTAGGAGGATTTAGTACGATAGCGCTGGACTAATCGTGGGATTTACCGGTTGAACTTATCGCTGTAGCAAATCAACAGTTGGTAATGGTTCGCGGGGGGACCATAATGGAGAACCCTTTGATTTTTATTGCATCTGCCGATGCACTTTTTACGGTGCAATTTCTTTCATTCTTCTCGCGCCTTTCGTACGCTGAAGGAGGCGAACGAGCACGCCGTAAAGGACGAGCTTTCGACAAGTCCTTAACCGAGTAAAAGGGGATCCCGGCAAACTCGAGTCTCTTGGAGTCCTATATTTTATGTTCTTTACGATGATGCTATACATGCAGTGGAGTCATAAAGTCTAAGGGTGGTTGGCGGAGCACGGGAATGATGGGAAGAGACAGAGGGGTTGGAGATAAATGAAAAGAAGCCATGAGGAAGAATGTAAGAAGGAAAATCTTACGTCGCGAATCCGGAAGAGGCTGCTGAGTAGCACACAGATATATGTGTATATATACACATATATAGCGCAGTGAATGAGAAAATGCATCGTGAAAGGGATTTCTTTGAGATCCTTTGTGTTGTTTGGACGCTTGCATTGCCGGAAAATAGATATATAATCCAGAAGCGAAGTCCACTGACGCTTTATGCATTTGTTCTACTTCGTGTATCAACTACACTCGTACGGTACTGGCGTTTTTACGAATTTTATTTATTTCTGATCAGCGCACATGGTCATATCATCAGAGAATTGGGATTCGATTGCTGTGCATCCCTTGTTTGAAAAAGTGGAAGTTCACGTACGAGGAAAAGGGAGAAAAAATTGCTAATGAATACAGACCGACGGATATTAATAATGGGAATGAAGCGTGCGTACAGTGAAACGTATGTATATAGCATATTTTTTATTCACTTTTTTCATGGCTCATATATTTGCTCTTGTATATTTGCTCTAGAAATTTATTTTGCTACCTGATGTTAGTTCGCAGGCTTGAGCTTTACTTGATTCGCAGGTATAATACTCGGCAGGTTTTGATTTATGTGAAAAATGGTAATAAGCTGGTTTTATGAAATATATTAAAGTCGTTAAATTCTCTCTTGGTTTAACAAAATTATTCATTCTGGGAATTTGTGTATATTTCTCTTTGATCGGATGGTGAAAATTAATTAGGGAAGGAATGAGAAGTCGACGAAACATTCTTTAAAGGCGCGTATTAGGTATGCTTATAGCGATGTATTCTTATCGTGTAGATTGTTCAGTTGAAATCAAGATTTCCTTGCCAGCATTGAATTATTGTAAACCCTCCTCTACAGGTAACTGGTCACTATACTTGTCGCGGTAACTCGGCCATGCCTGATGACATTAGCAGCTTAGCTTACGTTGGCCATTGTTAGCGTGCAGCGAAGCAAAGCACTCCGCATACAGAGTGGAAACTAACACGTCTTTTGTCGCATGACTAATTGAGGCAATAAATAACTCGCAGTGCAAAAACGAGGTTTGTGGCTTTCCTAGTGGAGGTTAGAAGGGGTGCGAGAGAGAGAGAGAGAGAGAGAGAGAGAGAGAGAGAGAGAGAGAGAGAGAGAGAGAGAGAGAGAGAGAGAGAG
>JARQTH010000282.1:1030249-1152487 GCA_030142595.1 Trachelus iudaicus | reverse complement strand
GAGAGAGAGAGAGAGAGAGAGAGAGAGAGAGAGAGAGAGAGAGAGAGAGAGAGAGAGAGAGAGAGAGAGAGATAGAGAGAGAGAGAGAGAGAGGGAGAGAGGGGGGGGTTACGGATCCGGGGGGTGCATTCAGGTGCGCAACCAGAGGATAACGGATAGGACACTTTGGTAATGCGGGGCTTTACGCCAGGAATAATCAATGCATCCCATGTGCAGGGGGAGTCTGCGAGGGGTTACAACGAGATAAATGTAAAGGTTAGGGGCGACCTCTGGAAAGCTTCGTATACACGGTGTTTCCGAAGCCCCGATACGTGAATTGGAATTGATCGAGGGTAAAGAGAGATTCTGATGGGAAAAGAGCGCCCCTGTTTTTTTTTATACGCCGTCGATGATATTTGTAAATATTTTTTATCTAGGATCATTATGGGCTTGCCCCACAGTGCACAGCGTCGTAATCGTGAATGGTGGATTTATTTGAGTTGCAAGTCTATGGGGTTGTAAAACGAACACCCTGTACGTAGCGTGAAGGGGGGAAACCGGTAGGAATGGAAAGGCACCCTAATACATAATATATGCCATAATATTTATTGTGCACGATATTTCATGGGCCAAGTGCTTCGGTGCACTTTAGGATCTATGCGCTTATGCTGATAGCCTGGCTTTGATCGAAGAAAAAGGACCTCTTTCTTATTTTGATACACAAATCAGCTCTTGTCATCCCCCCCCCCCCCCCTCCCAGAGCATCCTTTACAATCTCGACGAGACATTCCTCCGCTTTGATATCGTCATAAGGGCATGAAATTTAATATCATCTTCGGGAAAGAATTTCGAAATCGCAATGAAATTGCATTCGCGTACGTGGCAATTTTCTCACTATGCTATATTTTTCAGCAGTCAGTAGTAGCTAGTGGAATAGAGCGAGCGGGCAGAGAAGCAAATGTTGCGAAAGAATATTTTTTAAATCTTTTACGAATAATAACAGAAAGACTAGGACGATTCACATGAAAGATTTTTCATGGCGAGTAAAAGAGCAGTCGTTGGAAAGCGAACTCAAGGATATACGGGCGAGAGCACAGGTTGCTGCCCGCTTACTCCCGCCGCTGAGAGAGATTTAAAGCCTTCGTTCTCTGCAAGGGATGCTGCGTAGGTACAGGGATGCTGCCAGGGTGTAGGAAAGCCACGCAGAGCCAAGGATATAGGAAGGAAGGATGCTGGGAATGGTGGTAGGAATTTAGCGCATTATGGCGCGAGTTAATATTGGGCGGACAGAGGGTGGAGTCCACTGGCACTAAATATACCATCCCTCCATATAGTGCAATTCAACCCTCTGCCATTCGCTTTGTACTGGACTAAAGTCTTAAGAATTAATCCGTCCTCGAGAAAACTACCCTTAGCTATGTCTTTATATTTCGTCTATAACACATCTTTTTATTCTAGTCCGGTTCAACGCTACTGTCTCCTTTTTTTTTGCAAATTTGCGAAACTTCACCAAGCATTTTCTCCGTGCATCTTGAAATTGCACGTCCGGTTAAAACTATGGTTGCGTATCTATCTATCTGCCTGCTAGGACGTTTCGCTGTTTCAAAAGCAAGGAAAACAGGGCTTTGCACTTTCTCACACCGTTACTGCTTATTTACACTCCGGCGAAACTGCCAGCCGGTTGCATGTAGACTGTCGCGCGAAGTCAAGCTCGTGCAAACCTCTTTGCATCTGGCAAAAACTAGCCATACCTGCCGAGGATGGAAGCTGCCATTGAAGTAGGTAGTCGCGAATAGTTGCCGTGCTGGGCGCGAAACCAACGTACTTACTTGAATACAGGATCTAATAGTCTTAAAGGCGTGGCATTTTCAAAAGCTCTCTACAAGAGAGCTTGTATGACGTTGTGACACTTCCTTGCGAGAAGGTCGAAATCTACTCGCAGAGGCCGTAACTGTTGAGGATGCTGACGGAACTCGACAGTTTCCTTTGCTTGACCCAAAGACCCATCGACACGTCCTGAATTGACCTAGCAAGTTAAGTGAACGACTTAACTCGAGCAGCGTCCAATGGAAACACACCTTTAGAGTACCTAAAGTACTTTGGTTCGGTATAATATATCTATATATATCCTACAGGAACGTCACGTTTCTCTTGAGCTTTCTGTATCTTGGAGCTTTTGAAAGATTCTCTACAGGTCAACGAATAGTTGTATAACTAGATATAGGAAGTTTCAGTAAGATTTCTATACTTGAGTTAGTCTATAGCAGGTCATACTAAATTGCTGGTTATAAGTATATATATAACTGTAAGCTACGATTAAGATGCTGATTTGGGAAGTTTTTATTTAATTCTTCCTGCTGGATCATTCTTACGTGGGTCTGTAATATTGAACACGTATAGAGAGGTTGGTCATTGGAACTTTGTTTACCGGAAACGTAAATTGAAAAACGCGGATGTTTTAACATCCACGGAGACTCTCTGGATATCGGGGGGTCACCAAAAGCTGGATGCGAACAATCCGGCAGCGTCGAAGCGGGCTAGTGGTAAAGTTTTCAATGGATTTACTGGTTCTACGTTCTTTCATTTGGACCCTATTCACTCGATTCACTTAGCCAAGTTTTATTCGCTCGCGAACTTACGACGCGCAGCCAGTCAGTCGATTATGCAACTTGGGTTGCTTCGCCCGTTTCCCCCGTTCGCTCCTTTTTCTTACGAAAGTCACAAGAGCCCCAAGTGTTACCCAGATTTGACGGGGACGAGTTCCCGCCATTCCTGTCGTCTAGTCTCGGCGCGTTTAACACCTTGCGAAATTAACTGCGGCCATCTTTCTCTTGGTACCATCGTAAACGCAACTCCCGAGCAATTTTACAAACAATTAAGTCAGACTAATGACTTTCTTTACTTTAGTTGCGAAACATTGCACTGTGGATGCGCCCTTTGCTAGTCTTTAAATTTAATCGAATTTATAACGTCGCAAGAATTACTCGTTAACCTTAATACAATAACCCTAATATACGTCTATTATTTCCCCTATAAGAATAGTCTACCTTGTGATACCAAAGTCAACTGTTGATTCCTATTTGTCATTATTGATATACGCGTGGCCTGAGTAACACTGACATAAAAATGAATTCTCGAAAACGGCTGCCGTACGACGAAGATAAATTTCTATGGTATATCTCTGGAAGACCATTCGAAACGGTCGTTAGTCAGGTAATGCAAGGGAATTGTTCTTCGATCGTAGCATTAATCGAATGTCGGTTTCCTATCGGGTAGGGAATTCAGTGTTATCAGAAGACACCTCTTTCGATTCCCGATGGCAAAGAGTCCGGCTTTTAAATGAAGGTTTATGTATCCCGAACGAAGAGAATCGTAACGCGATGCGATAAAGTTAAAATCGCTCGTTGAAAAGCTACCTTATGTTTATGTCACGGAGCTACCTCCTTGTACATACAGTGCTACCAGAAATCGAGTGCATGGATCTGCAGCTTACAGATGCAACTAAATCTAAAAGTGCGATCACACTGTATATTTTTGTCTAAGCTTCCACGGGCCGTTTGCATTCGTAACGATAAAATTTAATACTAGAATTTATTGCACAAAGCACTGTAGACACACGACAAAGCTATAACGCGTATCTCTATCTGCTTATAATTTTCTTGAATTGCAGATAGTCTCCGTCTCGTACGTTTACATGAGAAAATCACGTGCGTCAAACACGGCGTTACAGCTTAGCGCTTACCGCGCAGACGGGCTTTACGATACAATAAATGCATTACGCTAAGAAGCCATCGTAAAAAGTTTGCCTCAGTTGCCATTTTCATGGTGGCTCCGAGGCTAGTCCAGGAAGAATAAGATTTACGACTTACTTTAAGCTGTAAACGGGCAGAAACTTTTCAGGACGACTGTTCCCTACTTCCGGCTCGCATACCGCACATTACGTCTTGCCACGCGCTTTTTCTTAACTGAGCTCGCGACTTTTTCAAGTACCTCGGTATTAGGTACCTCGTTGCATAATCGCGTTGTACTGTACCTGAAGATCATGATCTCACGTGTTACGATGGTGGATACCGTTGGTATATAGTATATCGTTAGAAATATACATATATACATATATATACTTTAGGTATACCAGGTGTGCACGTAGATATAGACAAGGTATAGACCTGGACGACGATCTTCCGTTATTAGGAAAAAGTGAAAAAAATAAAGAAAGAAAGAAAGAAAATTGGCAAAGAAACGAAGAGCGATTACTGGATCGAATCCCAGCGGGAGTTTACTCCCTGGTGTTTTATACTCTTCTCTTCGTCACTGGAAGTATTTCATTTGGATACATTTATCTTTTTTTTTCTTTTATCGAGATATCCATAAAGGAGCCTCTACCTTGGGGACGAAAGTTTTCCAAACGTTTTATATATAAATAACCGTGTTAGTAGCCCTTTCTCGCGAAGGCAAATGCCATGGATGGGAGTCACGGTTCTCTTGATTTCCTAGCAATTCTTTATTCCGTAGAATCAAAGTCTGCTTAAGAGCGCAGAGAGTGGATTTTACTTTTTTCCTGATGTAATTTCCTCCGTCAGATTCAGAAGTCACTTTACTATAGGTATAAATATATATATATATATATATATGTATGTATTTATTTGCGAGTAAAACACGAGAAACACGAGGGAAAAATTAATTAAGTAAATGGGATACAGTTGAATCTCAAGACAGAGCGTTGAGTCCGAGAGATCCTTTGCATTGTTGCAGTTTTCTTCAACTTTACGTCTGCAGCTACTAACGAGGAGACGTACGAGCAAGATGAACGTCCATGCGTTCACCTGTGTAAATGTGTTTCGTGGAATGAGAGAGAGAAAGAGAGAGAGAGAGAGAGAGAGAGAGAGAGAGAGTGGCGGCAGTGTATACGGGACTTAAGGTCGAGTAGGAATAATAGATGAAAGTGAGGCGAAGAGCGCCCGGAATAGAACGGTAGCGCCCGAAGCTTTATTCGCTAATTCCCCCCCGGAAGAAATTTAACTGCAGCCGCGAGGTGCACTCCGCGAGCTCTTAAGGTTTTCCAACCATTTATGATTGAGATAAATGAAATAGCACTGTCGTTTAATTGTGCTTCTCAGTTGATTATGATCAAGTGTCACCGTGTCCCAGGCAATTCCCGTAGACGTGGTATTGTTCCACGTGGATTCTTAATGCAGGACGATAAAACGTGACGATCCCTACGGAAACCGCGTCGCGACGAGGACCCCCATCGCCACCAGTCAGTAAACCAGCTCGTATTGTTTAAGGGGCGCGTTTACGTAGTCTGAGCGAATTTTCATCCAGCGACTTGTCGTAGTTGGTTGCGTCGAGTGTCGTTTTACATCCTCTTGGCTCGGACGAAAATTTATCGCCGTATCGTCTTCACCGACGTGTGGCCCACCTTTCGTTTGTATTGTCTTTCCGCCAGATAGCCCTTCCTGGGTACATACCTATATCCGCTATCCTGGAAGAGTAATCAAGGGGGAGAACGAAAAGGAATTGGATGCTCGGAAAGAATCCTTGAAGAAAAGAGAATGCCAAGGTGTATACCAAGATGAGAAGGAGAGATGGGGGCTGATTTCGTGTGACTGTGAAAAAGGATGGAATTAAAGAAAAAATTCCGTATCCTTGGACGTAGCTGCTTGGCTCGTGGCGAAATAGCGACACGCGAGCACCTGTTTAGCGTCTGGCAAGGATGCGAATCTTCGCGAACCTCCCAGAGGCCTATATCCAGGTTTAAGGCTTGGAACAAAAGCTACAATCGCTTGGGCAATGGTTCGTGCAGGATTCAATTGAAAAATCGGTAACCTTCCGCAAGATTTAAATTCACGTGGAAGAAGCGATCGCTTCGGGGCTGAAACCGCAGCTGCGGTTGGTTGTGGCTTCCTTGGTACTATACTACTGTAGCACTGTACTACTTCCTACTGTATCGGTAACAGTAGCTATGTTACCGGTACACGGTGTATAACTGTATATTGTTATAGGATGTACGTATAGTACGCGCGGACACCCAACAAAATACGGACGTTAAGATACGGTTAAACCGCCAAATCTTTCCGGGTTAACGCTTCCGATAAGAAGACGCTGTGTTTCCGTTTGGACGATCTTAAATAACACTCCGCGCCTTGGCTGCTTCTTCCTTTTATGTAGCATGGCGAAGACGTAGTAAACGCCTTATATGTGTGTGTATTGTATATTGTGTATGGATGCATATATATTTTTTGATTTTGAATTGGCCAAGTGATATCGAGGCTCTTGGACAATTATATATATATATATGGCGTACACGAATTTTAACTTTCCCTATCTGGTTCACGAACAGCATTGTGCCACGATGACAAATTATACCGGGGGACGAGAAAAAATAAATAAATAAGAAATATATATAGCCGCTTCCGTATCCCATTCGCAGAGGGAAGCCCACTTTCATCGCGGTTAATGTAATGTCCTGCCCGCGAACAAACTGGCGACGATCAATCACCGGACAATATTTATTTATATGAGACGCGCGATGATAAAGACGACGGCGTCGCTTCATGCGGACGGGAACCACGCCGGGCTCGTTTCCATTGTCGCTCGATGAATACAGTTTGATCGCTGACTGAGATAGATTTGACGAAAGAAAAGAAATTCACTGATATAAAATCCAGATCCCGTGGTGTTACCTAGTCACGTGCACGTTTCTCAGAGGGTCGGCGGTTATCCGCGTTTCTGTTAGGGGTTAGCTGCCATCTTGGCAGGTTTGTTTGAAAAACGTTTTGTCAGGTTCGTGGGATGGGTGGGAGTTTGCCGCAAGTGACTGACAAGAATTGAGGGGATGATAATTATTTTTTTTTTTCGGTAAAATAGGAAAGATGACAGGGTTGAGGTGGTGAGAGGGTGGGAGCTTCAGACCAGCTGTCATTAAGGTTTAATTTGACTAGTGGCTGTCAGGACGCGTGAAGGGTGAAGCATAATGTAATGCGTGCGAAAAAAATGTCATAAGCAGGCTCGTAACGAGGTGCACGGCGCCCCTGGTGCATCAATCATTCGAGTATAAATAGTATTTTTATACGCATTATCTTCATCGTGTGGCCAAGCGTCGTCGCCATATTCTGGTATTACGTATCCCCTTTTACAGATACCCATCCAGTGCACGTTTATTACAGCCGAGCAGCGTATTCCCATTGTTCTGACTATAATGGCGGACTATGTAAATATCACAGAAATTAAGTTGGATTAAGGGTGCAGGCATATGCCATTTCAAAAATTTACCCATATCCAAAACTTAAGTCACCTTGGCTTTAACAATTTATTTGCTAAAGGATCTACGTTTTATTATACGATCCTCATTTTTATACTGAAAGAGTTTTATGCTTGAAGGGCTTGACAGCTCACGGAAATGGTATTAAAAACCTCAAGTCCGAGGGAGCATAATGAGCCGAAATCTCCAAAAACATTGTTTTTTCCAGTAGATTTATATTTCATCCCAGGCACGGTAATACGTACCTATGTCACTTACATTCATATAATTGAAAATAAGATTTTTTTTCAAAACATAAGTTTTTAGGCCTGAACTCTTTAAAGTCCATGTAATACATTAAAATATCGACGATTTATCATAGTCTGTATATATATATGTAACAGATATAATACATATCATGACTACAGACATTTCGCGTTACTACTAAACTGCGTAAAGTTTCCGAAGTTCCCGTAATTCGATCTCGAAATATGGCTGATAGAAAAATATTATGGGTGGCGTTGGTGCTGGGTGAAAACCGTGAAAAATCGTACACACAAATGCCAGAGGGTTCGCTAACCCGGAACGATCCCCCATGGGCCATTAGTCATCGACTGAGACCGCTCGCAAAAACTAGCTTACATGGGAATGAATATGTAGGGTTTTGCTCGTTGGTTCCGGATAGATAGTAAAAATGTTACGTATTAAATTTAACGTTGTAGCAACTCCATTGCAAATATATACTACTCCACATGCGAAATTGTCCTGAGCTTTAGGGACAATCCCACCTGCATACCTATACGTGCTAGATGAGTGAAAGTTACGCTGCCGTGCAGGCAGCATGATGGTAACCGTAGATCAATCGATAATCATGATTATCGATACATCGACGATAACCGTCCGCGAAGAAAACTTTCGTAAGTTGGAACTGAAAGAGGGTGGAGTTTTACTGGCACGTTGAATAATTTGGCAATGCCAGGATAAAGGACGAACTTTCCTATCTACGTGTAAATTATTGAATTAGCCTGGAAGGAAAGAACTTGTATAACTGTACGACTTATAATAGTACAATATTGATAAAAGGGCAGGCTGATTTCGACAGACGTCACTTCCGTAACACGAGGGAGTTTATGGACAGCGAAACTCGCTACGTGAAACTTAAGGTTTAGAGGTTGGTCGAGAAGGGGAGGGTCAGTGGGAAGTTGTACCTAGACATAGAATTCCTGACCCGGTGTCTCGAGTCAACGGTTCGCCAACTGGTTGACAAGTTTGCTCAGGGAGAGGAAGGACCCTGGGACGCCGGAAGCTGCTGAGGTGCAACAGAAGAACAGTGGAGGCGAAGATACAGCTGGACGCTCTCTTATTAATACATCCGGTCTTATTGGATAGTTCGAAGATTTGTAACAAAGAAAAGTCTTTGGACCTTCTAGACGGGCTAGTATTTTACGATCTTAAGTCAGCTGTGATACGAGTATCAAAGTATGGGATTTTAGATTAATAGGTATGATAAGAGAAATTCATATGCTTCGTGCTGCAATGGAAGGATAGCTGTTGCTAAGCGGGACTGGCGAAACATTTTTGGAAAATTATATTACGGCGTTCTGGTAATATTGATCTGTTCTCATGTAGTATACAGAGGAGGGGGGGGGGGGGGTTGCAGCTGACAAAACATCCTGGCGACATATTTGGCGCGTCGTTATTAAAAGCATAACCAATCGAGACAGACTCGAGGGTCGAGCACAATGAAATTTTATTGCTAAAGTATTAGCTTGGCGGATACTCATCCGGCCAGAAAACCATATTCGGCCAGTCGTTTCCGACTGCCGAGGGGCTCGCGATTATGGAAATCCGTCGGTATCACTCGCCGAGAACCCTTCTAATAGATATGCCCACCCCTTCAAAATTCACGTAAACCTAAATCCACGTTCGAGCATCCCTTTAACTGGACGCAGCGCACGCTCTATAGTTACGGATACGCTTGACGTCCGCTTTATGCTTAGGTTAGGTTTACACTAAGCTTTTGGATCATACCCTTTTTAATAGGCGATAACATATCAATTTCATAGCAAATCGTTTTTCTTTCCATTTTTTTTTTTATGAACGAGGTAGAAATCCTTTGGTGTAATAAATTCTTTAATGTTTCAGTTAGGTAATAGCTTGAGTAATATATGGTAACGTCTATCATACGTATATGGGATCGTATATCTATCTGCAAGATGCGAGCTCTTGAATTTTTCACTAAAACTAATAAAACAAGATTTAAAATGTAATTATTGTACATTCTAGGCAATACTATGGAGATGGCTATGAAGGTATTTCTATAGCATCGCTGTATGCCTTTAATAAGACTCTATTGAAGTAACGAAAGATTTGTTTGAGCATCAACGCACATGCTCGACGTGTTGATATAATTGTTCCTTATAATTTCTTTATTTACTTTTCACCAACTTTATCGTTGTACAATAAAATATTCGTTTACACATGAGATAACTTGGATAAGATTTTGTTCGTGTTTGAAAAACGGGTTAAGCCAGTAATTCTCCAGAATTGTAAGCAATTCGTTAGAGCAAGATGGCGGGTCGCGTTTTCAAGTCTGTACGATATTGATCGCGATCACGCACGCTTTCAGGGGTTCTCGTGAGGTCATCTCTTCCTTATACTTTTTTTTTCACCCCCGTACAACATAACACGATGGAGCGTGCGCAACCTCCTTTACTTTGCTTAACTTAGTTTGAGACCACTCCGACCCCTCACGCGAGCCAGTCTCCGTAATTGCTGGACCAATTACTCGAATGGAGAAATATACGGTGCCACAATTCACCCCCTTGACACGGGGACTCATAGTAGCCAACCTAGGGATCCCTCTTTATTTTATTCTACGTAGCGCGCCCCTATACCTTTTCCTAGCACGGTAGTTTACTAGGAGGGCGAAAAACTCGTGGTTTTCACAGCTCAGGGATTTTTTTTTCAAAAATTCGTCATTCTCCCACGACCGTAATCGTCATTTCCTTCTACCTCCCTATTTTAATTCCTTCTACGCAACTTCGTTTCCGAACTCGTATGATTACCTACTACCCCTTAATGATATTCTCATTAAACATGCAGTTCCCTTCAGCAATCTTTCAATAAGACGCATTCGTCTCGCGAAACAAACAGACCAGACTCCTGTTTTAGGAAGCAACGTTAGGCGATGCTCTCCCGTTGCTACTATCCGTATCCTATGTTTGAGCGATATTAATAATCCCAGGAATTTCATTAGGAGTTGCAGTAGCTACCTAAGTACTGCCGATTCACCCGAAGCCTTCATACGCCGGCATATACCTACTACCCGGGTGGGTAGGTATTTGTCCGGGTGGGAGAATATCGCAGATATATATAGTCGATGCGACATAACGCCAAGTACTGTTTGTTCGTTACTCGTACGCTGTAATTCGAATGGGTATACGTCCCAAACTCCATATGCGAATCTGTAAAATCTGCGAGCAGAGGAAACTATGCGGGGCCTTCGCCCGCAAATCGGGACCCCGCTCTGTTAATCAAACCACTAATTACGAATTCGTTCCTAGTGTCGACATATTCGTACACGGTGTAGATTTGCGTGTGATACTTCCTACCGTGTCGAATGGCTGCGGTTATCCAATGGAGTTAATGTTTGACGAGAGTATACGAAAATCCTAAGGTTTATGTTAGCCGCATGTGAACTCGTAGGTCCATTTGGCAAACGAGCATATAACATGGTCATATAAGTATCCACGTACGTATATATGTAATACATATGGTAATAGAGGATTCGAGTAATTTTACAAGCAATCGGGTTTCGTTTCCTTAATGCTTCCTCAGTCGATTCGAACATGTTCCCATGGTTACACACTGAAAATTAATTGATTCGAATGTCGCGGGCAAAGTTACGTAGTTTTCGTACGGACTGCGTTAGTCGTTTCACGACTGTTTATTGGATCCGCCGCTTTTTCCCTTGCGGCCGGAATGACTTTATGTCCTTCCGGGCGCGGAGAATCTGCCGCAGATTTCCTACGGCTCGTAAAGTCGCCACGGGGAAATTAGTTTGCCGGTGCTATTCTGTTTCTTTTTGTTTACCTCCGCAGCACGAAAATTCGTTAGTGTCCATAGTGAACGGATCCGTCTCGTTCCGTTCGATAAAGCCGAATGTAATTTCAGCCTTCAATATCCATATGATCGATGATTGTCAAAGTCCCGAGATCACGGTACCAACAGTAGGCGATACCCATCGTAATGCATGTCTGTTATAAGAGAGCTCGAAAAGAGGAGGAGGGGTTATTAAAAAAAAAAGAGGACAAAGAAGGGCAAAGAAAAAATTGTCGAGTCGGGCCAAATGATTACAAAATGATTGATGAAATGGCCGAGGGTCTCTTTGGACGAAGATGTGGCGGGGGTGACTGATGAAATGAAAATATAAGGTGGGTGGCACTGTGATTACACAGTGGCCTGAGTCAAACAGATAAGAACGTATTTGAACGTGCCCGAAAAGCCCGCGGAGGTATGCAGCCACGTGAAGATTATACGTGTCGGGCGATCGATCACGGCCGCCAACGAAACGCGGAATAACTTAGTGTCTTGCGAAATTGTTTTAGAGCCATATAGGATGTGCCTCCAGCTGGTGAACCGTTCCAGCTGATAACTGGTACCACGCGTCGTCACTCATCTGACGTATGGTTATGACACATCCGATCAAGGACCCCGTGTGTACATGCATAATCTATACTACTTCTCCAAAATGTATCCTCACATGGATCATGTCTGCCCGAGGTGTCTCAACTATGTAGTACCTCTGCAATGCATATGAAGTAACAGGTGCAGACCCCACCAATCGATTCGATCCTCAACCTGATAGTTTTACCTGGTTAGAGATACCTACGCGACTGTCTAGTAAAGTTACGGGCGTCCGTGCTGGTAGCGTGCCGCTCTAAAGTTTACCTGAAATTACAGCGTGTCGAGATACTGGAAGATGTTGGATGGTGAAGGTACCTTGTGGTGCACCGTGGTACAGGGGAAGCGCGTAAGCGATACTTTGGATAATAGGAACTATCGTACTTGATGCTTGCTATACGTATACTCTTAATAATGTTTGGTACGGGTATAGAAAGTTCAGTCCTTCATCGCCAAAGACTAGTCCCCGCGCACGCACTCAGAAGCGACTGTTCGCATTGCGAGTATCTCTTTCTCTCGGGTCTATTTATTTTCTTTCTTTAGTCTGCCAGAGTGAACGCTCCGAACGCGTAGGTATAGTACAGCGGTAACGCAAACGCTAGCGAACAGGGCGGTTAGCTTAACTCCGCTTGGCGAGATATGAATGCTAATAAATGCAAGAGTTTCCACAGCTCGCTGTATTATGGATCGCAGTGGAACTAGTGGCGGATCTAATCGGTCTACAGCGATGCACAGAGGCTACGAGAACGAACTCATTTTACTTGGTATTAACTGTAAAATAGTGACCGGGGCTTATTCGTGATGGATCCTTTCATCCTTTGCATGGAATAGTTTATATAGATATATTCCTTTTGGGACACTTGTATAATTCGAGATGAAGGATACTTCTATTATTATTATGAACATTTTTAAGGATGCCTGTGCCATTTTGGAATTTGTACGTTATAGATAAGGAATTCTTCTCTAGATAATAACTTAAGGATGATAATGCATAAGGTGCACATTTGTACTTGTCGGATCGAAGTTAGTACTGGTTGACGATATCTTTATTGTGGTTTTACGATTAGGTTTTCCTGATTACGGTTAAAGTCGGGTATTCAGTCCTTGTACGTGCCCCTAATAATTTTTCGACCCCTCATCTCGGTTACAATGATGGTTATATGATACTATTATTAGCAGAGAATTATTTTTGCGTTCAATAAGGGAATCGGATAAAAAAGTATCAACGTCCTTCTTGAGACTGTCTCTTCTCCTTAATAAATAATTAGGTTATTATCCCAGCAAGGTGGGGTCACTCAGCCTCTATATACCCTTACCTGAGCTGTATCTTATACGCACAAACATTACGTCATCTTGAATTTATTATCGTCAGTCCCGTGAGAATTTTCGAGTACGAAAGAATCGCGCCTTAATATTCGTTGTTTATTGTGTTGACGGTTGGTCTTGCTCCATGGGGGTTCGAGGGGGGGCATGGACATTGTGGTAGACACAGGGAGGAAATGCAGAAGAAAAAGCAAACGACAGGTAGCGACAGACGGAAAGACAGACGAACAAGACAGGAGGAGAGGAGAGACAAGAATGTTGATTGGCCTCAAATTGAATCCCGTCCATTTATCACTCTGGCTTCGTCTGCTCGCGGCGCTCCAACGCTTCTACATCCGAGTCAGGCCAGAACAGGCTAAGCCAGGAGCCCTAAGGTGGGAAACAAAAATCGGAGCGACCGTTGTCGGTTCCATGCGAATCCACCACAAGGAACAGGATTGCTTCTTGCGAATAAGCGCTTGTTCACGCGAAACGCACGGGGCAAAGCGGTTTCGCTCTTTTTGCCAATTGGGTAGATGAGAGTCCTGGGGCTCTGTAGTGGCGAGAGCCATTTTACAGGGGTATAAAATTAATTAGCGATTCCCCAAGAAGAAGAAGACTCAAAGCGTCGTTATACGTGCGGCCTCGGCGTATAGTCAAGATCGAAGAATAGAGATAGATGATTAACCAGCGTCCTTTGTCCTTGTTTCCTGTTATGGTCAGGGTTGATGGTCAGTCCTTAAAATTTTTTAAGAAGTTGGTTTACCACCATTTTGTCACTTTTGGGTAAACGATCCTCTTAGTTGCTCGTTTCGTTGTCAACCGCATCTTATGGGCGTCGTAAGCTCCTTGTTGATAGCCGCCCTCGTCATCTTAGATTTTTATCATTCTTGTTTACTCTTTCTCATCCATCCTAAAGGCATTGCTTTGCGACATGGCGAAACGCTAGTTATTTGCATGTTAAACTAGTGCCGAGCATAACAACATTTTCTCTATTGTTTCAGGTGAGTCCTGTTCATGCATATTTTAACCATTGTGTCTCGTATGGGTGAGTAACTATATATGCTGATACTATTTACATTGTTTGATATGATTTTAAGTGAAATGAAAAAAAAATCCCTGGAAATCTAAATTCACGTGGTAGAAGGGATTGGCTATCGTAGAATGAGTATTTGGAAAATCCGTGTCGTCTCCGGAGATTCGCTGACTTAGTGCGAAGTCTGAACGGGGAGCTGCGTAGTGGTAGAGAATATACAGAAGAAATTACGGTAAGAGAAGGCGTTGCATTATGCAAATGGTTAATTTTTTGGCAAGGGGAGAAGGACCGTTGGGATAGCCGAATCGAGTCCTGCTTCGAGTTTGAGTTTCGGAGACGCAGCCTCCGGGAGTCCCTTACCCCCTTTTCGCAGATCTTGGCGTGGCGGCCTTTATTGAATTAATAAGGTAATTCCATATCGGGTGGGTTTGTGCTCAATCCTGTAAAAAATTCATTCTCGCTGAGCTGTTGCTTGTTAAGTGACTGTCCCAGTGAACCCAGCCAACCATCCAGGCACTGGTAGCTATACCTATATGCTATAGCTACCGGTAGTAGTAGCAGTAGTAGCATGGCCGCCATTTGCCATGCCGCCATAACGCAAGGAAGGAAGTAATAGCCGGCGGCCGTTCTAGCCAAGGTCCACTGGGAAGCTAAAATCCTAGGTACCTATAATGCCTACCTATACTATCGAGAGGGATGAATCGGTTAAGGGCGTAACCTTCCTATTTCCAATATCCATTGTCCTCAGCTTCTCCTTTCGAGATTTCCGAAAACATCCTGAAAGATCGAATGAGAGATAGAATCGCACATGGCCTTGGGGTAAAGACTGACCTCGTATTCTATCCGTTTACGAGCTCACATAGAACCTTCAGAACCTTGGATTGCTCGAAACAAACCAGGCATTCTCTGGCTTCGAGTTACGAAATTCATCTTGGCAATGTCCACTTTTCTATCTTGCGCGACCAATCATCCCCTGGTAACAGGATGGTTTGGTTGGGTGTGGTATGACGCATAAAGATTGCTACGGTAGCAGGCAGCCTGGGATCTGCAAGAACGTGTATGACCACGTAATAAATTAGTATCAATGGGTAACGTAATTCCATACAGTTTCATCGTAGTAGGTTGGATCCCTAGATCTAGGACGATGGATCCCTGTTACCAGGTCTGGTTACCAGGGTGTCCTGGATCGTACTTCATCTTCACTCTAATCGATGGTATTTGACCAACAAACGACCGAGGTTTTCTCGGAGCAATTAAGAGGGCAATCAGCAGTCCTAAAAATATTGTATTTAATGATAGACCCCTAGGTATGGGCTCGAAACTATAGATTACATTTGGACAGGATAATTGGCCGAGACGTAGTCAATAGTGGTGGGCAGTTGTGTGCATTATAATTGTAGGTTAGCTGAGGAGCCCAAAAAATTCCTAAATCGTTTCTCCTTGTGATTTCAGAGTTTTGCTATTACGTCTTTCATTGCCCTTGGCCATTATGACTTCGTCCTGAACTTCTTTCTCTCTTGTTCTCAAATATTTTTAACATACCTTTCGCTGCTTTTTATTTATTTTTCATAAGGACCTTTTTTTATTTTTATTTTTTTTTCATACCATCGATTATTCGACGTTTCACCTTTCATATAACTCATTGCAAGGCGCCATTATCCTGCACTTTAATTTCCCACTGCAGTCTTGCTTATTTACAACTCAGCGACGACCGACGCTGCAGCAACAGCCGTGACCGCGTTGCGCTGTTTATTCGCCGCGAATAAATACCGGATATAAAATATGGCGCCGACTGCAACCAGACTCCCCGTGTATAACCCGAAGCTGCTTAAGGTGGTACTGGGTCGAGCCAGTAGTCGAGAAGACAGAACGACGTAGAGAGGAGGGTACGGTAGAAGGAAGAATACGAAATTGGAGAAAAGTAAGACGCGGTGGATGAGGATCTAGGAAAGACGGGAGAGCGACAGAGCCAATCTGCTATGGTGGTAAATCTAGCTAAAGCTCAGGTTCATGCACTTTCTGGCATCTGTATTAAGCGCGAAAAATTGTCCGCTCCTGGAAAAAGCTTCTTGATTTGCGTCCATGTAAAATTCTAGACACGTGTATCTATATATGCTACGGATATAAAAGATACCTATTTGACGATATCGACTGGAATTTTCTGAATAAGAATTCTGTGGTAAATAGATAAGACTTCCTGGCTCTCTATCACTGTCAAACGGTCCGATTAGAAGATTCAATCCTCGAACTCGTATTTTTGGATCCCTAAGCGGTAGCTATTCTATTCGCTCGTACATGTCATTTTATCTTACGTGGGTGTCTACAAGGTTCTTGACGCAGGTCCAATCTAATTGCCCCGCAGGAGGACAGGAAGCGTCTTCAGGGGGGTAACAACAGACGGAGCTCAATTATTAGTTGGCAAAGAATCTTTTCAATATTTTATTATTTCTTCCGTCGCTTTCTTCCAGACCATAACTTTGAATTGGCCGTTCCATGCCGCGCTGCCGCGAGATGACTTTGGTTAAGGAGTTGCCCCTGTTGGCGAGGAGGTCGGCATGAGTGGTGGTAGCGGGGGGAGGTTGTTTTCAGAATAATGCCGCTTGAACAACGAACCCAGCACCAAGAGATATAGTAGACGCCACCTAACTCATCCGTTCCTAATTGGCTTGTCCGAACCAATATCTCTTCCCATCTTTCCGTTTTGAGTGTGTTACTTATAGGGTAGATCCTTTATACATATGTCCTGTATACGTAGATGCTGCACCTACTGTACCTATCTGGTTCCAAGGGTTCTCTGGGTCATTGAGGAACGTCATTTTAATATCTATCGTAATTTTAAACCTTCATCGGTGTAAAAAAAACTTTGTTTTATCTACTGGGAATTCAAGACTGTTCATTTTTTGCGAATTTATGACGATAAGTTACGCAAATTTGGATAAGACCGGAAATACTATTTTGAGACCTTGAAACGCTCGATTAACTTCGGATGAGAACGGAAGGTGGGATCTGACTTTTTTTTATCCTTTTTATATTTTCCACTCTTCTATTATCTCTTCGGGATTCTCATAGAACACGATCGCTGTCGTTAATCTTGAAGGATATCACCCTTCTTCCTTGTTTCCTCAAGTAGCAAGAGGAATCCAGGGAAGATGTTGTACTGTCGAAAAGGTACAAGATCGAAAACAAGCTCGTAACGTTTCTCGATGAATTCGGGGATTTCTCTTACCTACCCTTCTCGAGCAATCAGGTGGATGCTGCAGTTCTAGGGTTGTTGCCACTGCGAGAGAGCTAGAATTGCAAAGAGCATTCCCTAGCTCAGGGGGGTTGACCGACTGAAATTCCACTAGAATTTTCCGAGATAAAAGAACAGAAGAAAAATATAGTATACGAATTGGTATCCATAGCAATTCCATTATTAGGAGGGTGTTTTCGGCGTTTGTTGCTGAAGATGCATCTACTTTGAAATTTATGTTAATTTGGAATTGAAAGAGAGCTGGTTTTAAGGTATTCGAAGTGCCTTGACAAATCCGACTCGTGTTGCGGCACGACTCTTAAAGTAGATTTACACTATCGAGTAAATGGCGTAAGAGCAACTTTTACACGAGTTTGCTCCTTAGTGTTAAAGCCTGTAAAAGGGACTATAGAAGTTATCGCGTGCGATGGGTATGCTCGTACTTACTCCTCGCTCAGTGAGTGTCTTGGCTCCTTTATGTCTTGCCGCATCTCACGTGGCGGACAGAGAAAGAAAGTGGTGGTTAGCGAATAGCAGAGTGAGATATAGAATAGGCGGAAACTGCGAGCCGCGAAAATTTCGTTCGCTAATATTCCCCGGTGATTGCGTTATCAATTTCTGAATTTATTGGATTTGTGCGTGAAATATGGCGCAACTGAATGCAGTTACCTGTCTATATGATTATCAGTTGACTTTTTATGCCATGCTAATGTCATTGTTGCATAGCCACAGAACAATAAAATAATATATCGTTGTTCGATCCGCCGATGTATGTGGCACTTTGATTTAAGGCTGTATTATTTTTTTACGATTCAGGTAAACGTATGACAAATATACATTTTGGTCGTTATCGTTAAAAAGTATATACTTACATTGTTTTCCCTTTCAAGTAGAATTGCCATTAAAGAAAAGAGGACCATTGTAAGGCAAAGAAGTGAAGGAAGACAGAAAACATTCTTGAAGGAAACCGTGAAAATGAAACTTAAATTTTAATGAATTCTCGTTGATTTCGTTACACATACACCAGATAAATCCCCGTGGATATCAATTTGTTTGAGCTCCCTGAGATCTCTTTAAACCTGTAGTCCGTCCGCTCTCGTAGCCAGTCCCCTATCCCGTACCCTGTGAGTCAGGGGTGGGTATCACTTTCCCAATTTTTCCGAGGGTGGAAAATGGCCCATAGGCCTCTGCGAGGACTCGAAGAGGATCTCCGAGAAAAGGCCGATGGAGTTTCACGGCTGTGCGTTGCAGACGGAATTTCTAAAACAAGAGGCGTGCCGGGACGAATTTTCTGAGAATTTTTCGCAACTCCAGCTCTTCTTTTCTTCGTAAGCATCAGTTTCTCTCTATCTCCCTCTCTCTCTCTCTCTCTCTCTCCTGCTGACATTACATGCTCTAGCTTTCTTTCTCTCTTCAGCCCTCCTTTATACTCACACGGCACATGGACCGTGTATCCTGTGGATATCAATTTACCCTCCCAAATGGACGATCCCTTTAAAGCAGCATACGTCGCCGGTTGAGGAGTCAGCACTGACTCTTCTCCTAGAAGAAGGGAATAATAATTTTCCGTATTTTCCACCAGCAGATCTTCGAAGAACGGAATAAGGTAAAATAGGCCAAGAAGTACAAAGTGATTGCACACCGACAGCGAGTGAAGCTCACCAAAGCTCGCTTTACCAGGGAAGGAGAGTGACGTCCCGACGTCGGCGTTGCCTCGCTAGTCAATTGATCGGTAAACCCCCAGCAGCTTCGCTAGCGACTTTATCTGAATTTGCGTGCAAACGAGGTTAGCCGCCACTACCACCCACTGCTACCAAGGAGCATAGCATCACCTTATTTGCCACAGCCTTCATGGTTCTTTGGTGGTAACAAACTTATTCACTGTTACACGTATATTTATATACAATAGTAGACGCTTCTCAGTTTGGTAGGACGGCACCCATGTTAAGTATGCAACTGTATATACGTATGAACGCGATACGCACACGATACACGAGCTTCAACTAAACTGAGCCATTCTGTGCCTGGCTCCTTCTACGGCCATTCCTTTCCGGGACATTTTTATGACCGGCATTTTCGTTACCTATGCCAGCATCACCACCCTTTGCCGTTCCCGGGCGGTTCGCGAAAAAATCTGTAGCAAAGATACGCCGCGTAAACAGCAGTCGGGAGGAAACGGTTATTTATTCTGATGATCCTTCTCCGTGGGATTCTTTATATGCGGGCTGAGGCTTCTGTACCCGCCTTTGGACTCTGTCCCGTCATTACTTTACCTCGCCTTGCTCTTTTCTCTCTTAACTTCTTCATGCTTTCTTGTATGTGTTATTTTTTATCTCTTGATTCTTTTTTACGCCTTTTTTCTTTGTTTTTGCTTCCGTATCATAGTTTGGACCGTTCTCCTCTCTCTTGCTTTTTATCGCTAGCCTTACCTCCATTTTTTTTATTCTCACCGTACATCGGTCAGAGGCACTCGAATTATCTCGCTTTCTAGCGACGCTTCTTTGTCGACAGGGGATACGGAATTTCGATGAAAAAAAAAAGGTTGTCCCGACTGTATGGTACCGCCGTCCTCCCCCCTCGTGTTTATACTTCCTGTTATTTGTGCCAGCCCTCTGCGTTACGGATCCTCGAGAACTCCGGCAAGAAATTGATCTCGAATTCATTATACGTGGACCCTGTCATTATCGCGAACGCGTGCAGTCATTACGAGGAATGAAGCAGCAGATTCTTCACAGTGGCTTTGCGTACCGCGGGACGTTTCAACGTATTCCAAACGTGACACTCGGAAATTCTGTATAAAGGGCCGAGGTGATTTTTATCCAAGCTTCAAGATCGCAGTGTCTATTCAATGCGCGTCTCTCGTGTGTAAGTTCCTTGCAACGTCTAATTGCCAAAAGAGCGCGGATATCACGTGATCTCGTGGGAAATCATATATGAGATTCGTAAAATTCACGAGGCGCGACGAACATCGTCGGAGGTAACCAGGGGGATCATATAAGGTGTAAATAACGGAGTATCGTCCGTTGTAAATTAGTATATAACCTTACACCAGGACGAATTCGGCGAATTCTTCGCTCGAGGATTCGCTAAGGATTCTGGCGCGCACGCGGCAAAATTGCGTTATGCGTCTCGGCACGTGAAGAAACGGAGTTCCTAATAAACCCTGAATTCCAGGGCGGCGTGAAAAACGTAGCGAGGGGTGGTAACACGCCGAAGGCATTCGGACAAAAAATACTTAAGTGATCAAGCGGACTCTCGGGTGGCGTCGGGAGGAATGAGAATGGCCAACGGGAATGGGAATGCGGGTGAATAAGAAGAGAGTGGAAGGAATGATTGTGAACGAGGATGTGTAAACGGATGGAAGAGGATCCAATGTAGGAACGGGTGAACGTGGAATATACCAAGGGAGGAAGAGTGCTAATACCTAAATAATTGCCGGCTTGACCTGATATGATTTAATAGCATCCCGTATAAGGGAAAAAAGCGGGACTGGCTTGCGGCAAGTAAAAAAGCAAGTCGCCTGTCCAGCGCCCGCGGCAGATAAACGTAACCGCCTCGCCACACCGAAAAATCTACGTTATCTCCCTTCAAGGTTTACTGTGAATCGGATGGCTGTAATATAAATGTGTAATGATTAGATATTTTTAAAAATTTTTCATTCAACAAACTTTGCACTGCGTTAATAGTTATCGGCTATTTTTTTTACTAGTGAATAATAACGCATATTCACTTTGCATTTGCTTCGCAAAGTAATTTTCAAAGATAAACAACTAAGTTAATTGAGGTAGGGGTGCGGCACCGAGGTTTAATTCAGATTTGATTTAGGTTTAGAATCTTTACGGCTTTATATAGGATAAACGTGGTTAACGGAATGTTCACTAGGAAAATTCTATGTTATTCGGTACAACGGGTTACCATTGAAAAATGAACGCTTATCGGAGAACGTTTCTCACTCGTAGTACTATCCATGGGCTGGACTGTCTGCGAGTGTCAAGGGGTTCGATGTGAAAATCGCGAATATACGACTGGCAAAAGTTTTTTCGATCCCGATGCAAAGTCCTTTTCGTGGTTAGATCAAGGGCCTCTCGTTCGATGGGGAATGTGGAGTGGAGAAACACCCTTGTGGAAACAGTTTTCTCCGGGGAGGCGTTTCCAATTGGGAAAGCTTGGGAGTCGCGTGAGGCTAGCGGGGAGGTGTCGGGGGAGTATCAAGGGTGTCGGTTGGGTTGCCAGGGTAGGAAAAATGTTCATGCCAGACTAGTACAGCAAACTGGTAACCGTTAACGACGTTAAATAAAGGGAATAATAACTGGGTTAAGGATGAGTCAGGTAAAATCTAGGTAAAATTATGTTGAATGCTGGATTTCGGTTGATCCCTTGTATCATGCACACACGCGCTCGCGCCCATTTCCACGTGTAAATATGTGTCTGGTCCAGTTCATGGTCAACTAGGGCTATGCTGCAGCCGAATTAGCAGGTAATAATATCGAGTAACGACGACAGGTCAGTAGTTGGTATGGCTGGATGCATGGCCGTATACATAGTGCTATCTACTTGAGTGCATCCTTCTGATGCAAGTGCATCGGCACGTGTTACTCTAGAGATAGCGATATATGCACATAGCATAACCTGCGTGATTCTCCCGGTAACCAAGTAAAGTATTCTATTTCCCTGGCGGCGTCCTGGCGGGGAATGGGATTACCTTGTTTTGCGAATTTTCACGTAATTTCACGATGCGCATCTGAGCCAGCCGCTGCGCTTGGAAGATGCACCGATATCCTTCCCAGTGAAAATGAAAATCCTTGGGCGAAAACTCGGTTAAATTTCAAATCTGATGAAAATCTGCGGGACGTCTTGTTGGAGCATCGTAAGCGCAAGCACTGGGCCCGAGCGTCGAATGCAAAGTGGTATACATGCGAGAGCGCAGTTATGCAGCTGTAACGACACGCAAATGATCTTCTCCGCACAATTCCATCCGCGCATTGTATAACCGCTTGTATATTACATTAGACCTTATTGCTGGGCGTGTAGCTGGGACTTGCATTTGCGTTCTCGCAATGCAGGTATTAAGCATTGTCGCTACATGCTGCTAAGCTTGGATGAATACTGCAATCAAATCATTACGCTTCCAAGTCCTTTCTTGGCTCTTGAGATCCCTGGACACAATGTTTGAATGTTAACAATAACGAGTGTTATTTGCATTTGGTTCTACAGCGCTGTTAAATAATAGTACTTTCACTGGCACTCAAGCAATATAACCGTACCATTGCTGTGCATTACCTAATTGAAAGTGGATATACTATTATTGGGATGGATTCTATTAATTAAGTTGATCTCAGGATGATGGTATAATGTATTGAAATATATATATAGTTACCGTGGAATTTTGTATCGATATTGACAAACTAGCTATAAGAAATTGCTGAACTCTGGGTTCGAGAAGTTCGTCAAGTCTTCTCGAGCAGAGAAGCTGGCGAAGACTTTGGTAGGATTGAGGTGAATTTTGAGGAAGAAAATAAAGGAAAATGAAGGGATGACCCCATCTGGCAGGGGAATATGATTCCGATAACGTGCAAATGACGCGGACGTCTTTCCAGTTTCAAGATTGATCGTGACGCGGGTTCGGTAAGCTTTGGAGAGCGTAGAGAGAAGCCTCCGACCTGCCTCGGAGAAACGATAACCTCAAAGAATAGCCGATCGATAGGGCAGCGATCAGAGGAGAAGATGGACGGGGACTGGGAAGGTTCTGGTCATTTGGCAAAGATTGGCGATGATAGACGGTCGCCGGAGAGGCTCAAGATCCCTTTGCCCGATCCAGAAAATAGCCTGGCTAGATAAATATCATTTGTCTACCTGTATCTATACCTGGTCAGTCGAGGATACCTTATCCGTCGATAAGGAAATACCTGTACCCATAGTTCATTCTCTGCATCTTGCAAGGATACGTAATAATAAAATGAGCCATTTAGATCACCATATATTACGTTAGAATAATCTGTGATACTGGATATTAGAAATAATAATAACTTTCGAAAATCTTAAGTAAAACGTAAGAAACGAGCGTTCTATGTCAGTAGGTAAATCCCTAGTAGTGATCCTGGCGTCATTCATAAGGCTTATATCCGTACTTACACAGACCTTAATAGCGGGACTGGGTAATCCGGTCAGCTAGCGAACCTCTAAAAGGTGAGGCTGAAGGCTAATCTGAAATTGCTAATTCCGGATGGCTAATTCAATTAAGAGAATGGCTGGAGTTGGCGGGGTATGAGAAGGGTATTAGAAGCTTCCTTGGTGTGGCTAGTTCGAATAGCGTTGGCTCCTATCAGAATAGAACTCTGACTTTGCGGTAACTGCTGACCAGGGCGCAGAGCGCTTCGGTGCCTACACATTGGAATCATCGCGTTCCCCAGGAAATCGCAGACCCACCGTCGACTATTCGCCCGTTCCGCACTGGAATATGCATGCAAAGTAGGAGAGTTATACGACGCGCATCCTTCCAAAGGAATTCGAAACGCTGGCCAAATCAGTCATTTGTTTGCTATCGATCCATCTGCCCATCCATCCATCTAGCCATCCATCCACTTCGCTCACCATCCATCTATCTATTCGCCCCTGTTCAGTCGTCCATTCAGGTTCTGGATTTTGCTCGAGAGAGCTTGAGGCTTTTTGGTGGCTGGAAACACAGCGTTTCCTAGATTTCTCAAATCCAAAACCTATAGAGTTATCGTTCTGGTGTCGATCTTTAACAAACTGCCGTACACTTTAGGAGTCTAATATAATTCGGCCGTCAGAGTTTCGTTAACGATATTAGAATATCGGACAACTGATCCTCATTAAAAAGTTTCGATTAAAATAAATCCATTTAGCAAGGCAGTCCGCAGGACGACGCGTACCCTGCCTTGGAACTGTCTCGTTTGCTCCGACGTCGTTCGCCAAAGACTCGCGGAGGAGGTGAAGAAGAAGAAGAAGCGAGAAAAAAAAAGGAAAAGAGGAAAAATCTAATTAGAAGTGGATTAAAATTTAATCACTCGCTAAAGGAATTTATCCTGGGAGCTATCGGTGGGTGGTGTCCTCTTCATTTAATTGTATCCTCTCTAGGTCGTCTCCACCTCCTTTCCGGTTTCTCGGTATCGTCCTTTCACCCCATTCTCCAATTTACTCTTGCCCTCGTTGCTTTCTATTTTTTGTATTCTTTTCTCCCTCCCTCTACTTCTCTCTCGCCACTCCTCCGCGTCCTTTACACCGTACCATCCACTTTTTTCATTCTTATTCCCTCCCTACAGAGCAATTTACTTTGCATAGACATTAAACTACGTTGCTTAATCGACGGACACTCTCCACTCGACTTAAATGCCGCGACTATTTTGTATAGACTGTATACCCAATGACAATTCTACTCGCTGTATCTTCTGGACCTCCTCATTCTGAAAGGTCCACTAGCTTCGGAGTTGCTTTCATTAGGTACAAGAGGCACTGGAACCGGAGCCACTTACCTTCAGCCCGAAGGGATGACCCGGATATTCGTTATACGGAAAATACAATGTATTATATAGAGTCTAGCCAATTTACCATACTAGTACATTCCTGGTATAACAAATGCAAGGAAGAAGACGAGTCCGTCCTTCACAAGGATTCGAAATATCTCTATTTTTCCAGCTAGGTAGTTTTCAAACTGAATGAGAGAAAGCCACCCTTTTGTAACTGTACTCTGTTTGCCTACCTAGATAAGATCCTATACCAAGTTGCACTGTTTACACCTGACTCGAGAAGATACGTTTTTACGACTCGCTCTCGTTATCTTTCCCTTTTGTGGGCTTGGCTGCTACTTCAGAGGGGTATAGTACACTGTCTGGCATTGCGTCATCCACCAACCCTTGTACTGGTATTGCATGGTATTCCATGTACTAGATAAGATGTAGGTCTGTAATCTAAACCTGATCTGAATTATCTGCCTGCAGGTTATGATGCTTCGTCCATGGGTTAGGTTGGGTTGTCTAGTTCAGCTATCGGAATAGGCACCTGTCTGTATCTATCTGTCTGGGTAGGTGCCCACCTACGCTCGCATTGCTTGTTACTGTCCTGGCGTTAACCTTGCGGTTGGTTGTTAATCGTCAGCCGGCATTTCGTCCTCGTGGGAAGTACGCGAACAGAGGGCGAACTAACTCGCTTCAGCTATCAAAGATTCAGTGGCCTCGCACGCACCTCTGCGGCTTGGTCCAACCTCGCACCAACACCCCCAAACCTTAAACCGCTGCTGGGACTCTAGTGCCGGAAACCTGGTTCAACCTCAATGCTGTTGGTAGAGTAACGTTCTCAACCATCCCCTCTGGCTTCTCTCCTGCGTATGGGAATCATTTAGATTGATCTGTTGGGATGAATTTTGAAACGTTCTAAACTTGACCCTTGAGCTGTGCCTTGGAAATGGTTGTGCGCGGCGGGTTAGATTGGATGGATAAACGAGTAGTAGGTTAAGAGGCTTAAAGATAGGTGAAAGGCTCTACTCTTGATGTATATTCGATACTACTTGACCCCAAATTTATCGCAATTTTTACTTTAGCCTATTTTGCGAAATTTTTTAGTTATCTACAGCAGATTGATTATACTACGTGATTTTGTATAGTGTTTCGGCTGCTTTGCTTTGTAATCCTGCGAAATAAAGGAACGGACGAAATCCCTGGAGATAAAAGTACAAGGCAGGGTAATTAATTGACTGGTCTCTCGCTTCCTTAACAAGGAGTCTCAACCCTGCGACTTTCCGCTCCCTCTGTGCTGTTATTCGAGCCTAATGACATTTTTACCAGAAATCAATAATACAAATAACCTGCTCCCTTCGATCTCTTTTGTTCATCCTGTAGCGCTGTATGTATATAGTTGTATGTGTACTATATATATATATAGCTCAATATTGTTCCTTAAATTTATGTTTCGCCTTGAAAATCTCTCCCGAAGAATTGAAGACAGACCATAGACATTCCTGTTTCCACGAGTCATTAGTTCCAAATTCCAATTGCAAAAATTCAAACATTTTCAAAGAGAAATCCTAAATACTTTATCCTACCTCGTCATTAATAAGCTCCTTTGTGTCACGATTAATGTGTTATCTCTAAATTAAAAAAAATCTAATTCAATACAAATTACACGTTCAGAGGTCGCATGCACAAATCTCACGCTATTGAAATTTCACCCGATCAATTGGTTCCGAAAATATTTAGGTATATACAGTGAACACAATCTGAATTCTTATTTCGATTAACGTTACCCATATGGGTGTTACAATAGTTCCCAAAAACCGTGTATAATGTCTATATAGGTGTGAAGAAATTTCAAAATTTCTCTCAATAAATTTAGCAAGGGATGAACTTGCTCCTGTTACTGTTCGATTTATCTTACGTATTGTCATACTGTTAGTGGTCCATTGGTGGCGAGTGTTTCGAAGACCTTCGCTAGTATCCCTCGAGCACATACTAAATCCCGAAGATATTCCTGGGGACTTTCTTAGAACGTGGCAGGCCCGTCTCCAGAGCTTGTAATTACCTCGTCCTTTCTTAGGACAAGCAAAGCGGAATCGAAAGAAGTGCGTGGGTGGCCGAGCTGGAATACGGCACTGCACATTGCAAGGCGCGAATACATGACGGGCCGTGCGTGTAAACAGCCTGCAGCCAACTCGAATTAAATCCTGAGATATTCGCACAAGGTACGTCGTTAATCCTCCTCGTGATATTTGCAGAAACGAAGATGAAATTAACGAACAGGATGAACAAGTGGGGGAAAAGACATAGAGAAACAATGTGGATATAAAATATGATCGTTCGCTTTAAGACTGACAAAAAAATACAAGCTCAGATGAGAACCATTATTATTGGAGCTGTATTCGTTACGTGTGGATATCTGCTCCACGTGTAAATCTATATCTGCGCAATACCAACCCTTGCCAAAGGTATATCTTGCAAATAGTCTCGCTCTCTCGTAGGTATTTTCCGGCGAGGGTTGTTTAATGATGTTGAAAATAATAAACAAACGTTCTGGATACCACGGGCAATGCAAGCATTTACAGTCCGTTTCCTACATACTACAGGGTGGTAGGCAGGGTAGGTAGAACCCGTGGTAGCTGGAATAATTGGCCATGGGCATACCGACGTTCCTCTGCCGAAAATAATTAATAATGCCAATTATGCTTTAATTATGAGCGTGCTCCCAGACCCGAAAGTTACCCAGGTGTGGGTATATGCTTGTACAGTGCTACCAGATTTCCGGGGTCATGCTGGATATGCTTCATATGTTATTTCGTGCTTTAACTTATCCCACACAGAATACTAGAAGAAAAATTCATATTTATTCAAGTATGCAATTTTTCTTTTAATCTTTGACTTTTTCTTTCTTTTTACCTATATTCGTGTATTTAAGTTATTAAAATTATGCTGCTTGGCCGCCAGCGCGGGATACCGTCTTTCTCTCTCGCGGCTCTGTTTATTTAAAATTCCAAACTCGTCCATGGACCCCGTAGGTCTCCGAGGTGTTTCGCACGTTAATGTAATGCAAAGATAAAGAGTCGAGGAGTACCTAACTACGGGGCACCGTATTAAGGCTAGAACTAAATTAAACGTGTCCCTGTTGAAGCGAGCTTAGCGGCACCCAATTATTTTCCACCGAAAACTCTTCCATCTTTGTCGTTTACCTTTCAAGGGTCGAGGAAGCCCTGGGACCGCGCATGAGAGCGACGAATATTTCAAGGGCTCGTTGTCATAAAGGGCCCCAGTAAAATATGTCGACCGCGTATTCCGGGAGAGATCGCGTGGCCGAGTATACGCGCCGGAATTTAATTACATTAGCCAATGAATTTCTTAGTAAATCGCGTGAGACTGATGTAGGATCTCGAGAAGGCGATATAGAAACGCGCCGTTTCTTTCTTGAAAAAGAGATAACCAGAAGCTCACCCCGAGAACCAGTCCCGGTCTTGTTATATACTTACTTTCGATTCGCCATTCACGCGAGAAACGTTGGTCGTTTCGCACGCGCGTCCGGGATTTGCTGGGCGGCCGAAAAAAGTGATTAGGCTAATAGGCGGGATCGCTTCTGTTTCCTTCTTTTCATTTTCCTTTTTTTTTTTGGACGAGTCCTCAAATTATTGCGAATGATCACGCAATTTTATTCCTATTTGCATTTTTTGCTACACTCCCTTTAGTATAGATATATATGATCGGTCGACAGCCCTATGATAAATATATGTAGTACTTGCACCATAGGTGGTACGTGCACATGGGGTGAGATGCACTTATTATAGTGTCTGGTGTGTACAGACTGCATATGGCTGACTGTGGATATGCAATAGGGAAAGATTCCTGGCAATTGCTTTCAAGCATCTTCAATTCTACCGGCTACGTAAATGTTCCTTATTTCCTTGGTGCGATCGTTAAATGTTGATATCTTGCGAGAAGCGATGGAACGTAAACCTCGGTAAGTGCAACGTTAGTCGAGCATAGAAGCGCCTGGAGCGTTTGCAGTTACACGAGTCATATAGCACGGGTGCAGGCGCCGACGCCGACGCCGCAATGGAGAGCGATGTGACAGAGGAAAGAAATTCCAAGGGCAGCCAATGACCGTCTCTCATTTGTCATGGACTTGGGATAGGGTGCTCGATCTCGCTCATTTTGAAGTTTCAATGTATCGGACATTTTTTTTACTATAATTTCGAAAGGAATTTGGTATATCAAAGTCTTTCAATTATTTATTGGAGATTTAGTAAACACGTGATCAAAAAATCGCTACTTTACTACCAACTGCTAATTAATTTTATAATACATACCTCGAATTTTTTCAATAATCAAATTTTTTTCATGATGGCATAATTTCTTGAAGGCTTTTCAGGGCAGAGAAACACTCACTTTTCATTGAGCGTTTTTCGAAATTTCGAACGAACCAAACGCACGGTTATGTTTCTTCGGAAAGTAATGAACGACTAACAGTTATGGGTAAGCGGTCAAGGGGCTAAGAATTAAATAAATTTATCTTTGTATATAGTCCGATGCTTTTAGAGAATGGAGCACTTTCGCTCTCTATAAAAATTTGTATGGCTGTTTTTTTTGCGCGCCTGTGCTCTTTCGTGTATTTTCTTTTTTTTTCCTTTTTTTGGGGCTTTTTTTCTGGTTGAAAAATACTTGAAACTTGCACAAATTTTCGAGTGCCTGTTTGAAAACTCCCAGCGGCCTTTTTTTACTGTAGGGAGAATATTGACCATTTGCGAAATAATCCTTTTCAATTCTAGCTTCGCTTGAAATCCTTGATATTAAGTCTCCACGAAGGGACAGAGGAGATACTTGTGGATTAACCCTTGGAGAATCGTAAAATTTTACATACGCATATCGAGTACAGAAACAGCGGCGCTGACCGCAATAAAACTTAAATTAAGATTAGACGGTTTTGCACACGGAATGTTTCCGCAAAGTTATATCCCTAAAATTATATATGTATAAGCGGCAGCTTAAAATGTGGTTTCTAGACCATTTCGAGAGATAGGCCAGATGAAAATGTTCAGGATATTATCAAAAATTCTTCGTCCCTCGTAATCTACTATTAAGGAGCATCCTATAAAAATACATATTAAGGCGCGAAATAAAACCAATGAGAAAAATCAGTACAAGAATTTTCCTAATTCCAAAACCCTATTGCATTTGGTCGTCGAATTTCATCAATCTGCATTTTAGTAACGCGCCTTTATCCCCCTAGGAAAAAAGCGCTGATCCGAGAAACCGAAGCGCGAAAAAATCTTTGGACAGGGCGCGTTAACTTCGTAGGCTTCATCCCCGCAAGAACAATGTCCAAAAAGATTGCGTATCAAGGTCCAGCCTGTATTCCAATAGGGGTAAACGAGCATTCCCATCCCTACTGAAGTTAGGGTCTTCATTCACCCTCATGTGCTCTATCATAGACATTCAGTTTCAGTTGGATAAATGAACGCATAGTTGCCGGTAAAAGACTCGATGGGTGATCGGTGTGCTAGAGATGCAGAAAGGAAGCGAGAGTGAGAGAGAGAGTGAGAGGAGGGAGAAGGGAGAGTGATCACGATTGAGTGTAGAGTTCAGTGGTGCAAGACAGAGAACGCTAAAGGAAAAGGGAGCGAGGGGATATGGTAGAAGCCTAAGAGAAAGGGGAATGGGAGTTACAAACGATCGAGCGAATCGCTCGCATTTGTCTCAGTCAGAATCAGAGATAAGCTAAATGAGGAATCGTTCTTTGAAAAATATCGGAAACCGTCCGCAGAAGCTAACTGCACTTGCAGTTGCAATTTCTGAATCGATAAAATTGCCCTGATCGAACCTATCGAGTACATGTTTTTGTTGATTGACTTACCCTATAATAGTTACTTTACGCACGTTAAAAATAATAAGGGACAGATGTTTAGGGGTTGCTCGTCTTATCACTACTAATCTTCCTCTGCGGGTTAAAGTTCATTTCTCTTCGAGTTATCTTCGCGATCCTGGTAGAAGGTGGGATCACGATTTTACCCTTTACTTAGAGTCTTCGGGTCTTCTGGGTCCACCTTGGCTGACTTATGCTGGCAGAGTTAGCCGTAACGGGATTTAACCCGATTACTGAGGTCTTCTTGAGTTCTTCCTTTTTTAAAGGTTTTTATATAGAAAAATAAAAAAGAGGAAAGTTTTCTTAATGTCTCCCTGGGGTGGTTCGCTCTAGGGGACTAACGTTAAACCCCCGCAAATGTTCTTCTCCACACTCTCGTCTTCTGCTATTCTCGTTCGATGCACTAACCCAAATTACGTCATAAGATAGAGCATCGAGGAGACACCTATAGTAGATGGTGTAATATATGAGGAGAGGAACATGTTAGGATCTCGTAGAATAATGCGCAAGGATCTTGGCCGGCACCTCGACTCCTGCACACGAGGATTCTCATAACAGGAACCAACGGGGAAAACGGATGTGAGATATCGGCGATTCCCGGAACATAAATCGACGTGTACTTACCGAATTGCTTCGGAATCGTTCCTTTATGTTCGCTGCTACCCGCAAGGTTGGACTTGCAGGTTGAAACGACCTTCTGACCTCATCTTACAATGTGTTATAGGTGCAGTACATTTTATGATGACAATGCAGTACTTGTTACTAGAAATAGAAAAAAAAATGAAATACATATTTTTATAATTATTTTATATCTCATTGGATACGCAATTAATTTTGTATCCGTAATTACATGGGGGATGATTGCACGGAAGTTATTTTCTCAATGGTAATTGACAAGTTAAATGAAATAAAAAAAAAAAGAAGGCGCCGTAAAGAAACGAGTAAATTTTGTACTATGAAGCGGTAAAAAGAATTAATGCCAAGTGGTGGTTTCGAATTTTAGAAATGTCGGATTATATCGAAGTCGGTCTTAAACCTGGCAGCGACCAGAAGCCGTCCAGTGCAGCTGCACTTCCGTGATGCACAAATGGATGAAGAACCACATCGGTTTCGCGTCGTCCGTGCAACGGTATTAGAAAATATCGGACAGTTCCGACAAACCATTGGACTCACAAATAAGTGACAGATGTCGGTTGTGCTAGGCTCTCGTATTGTGCTTGGAAACATACAAGTCTTCGTTCATCCAGGAAATTCGATCGGGCCAATGGCGCGATTTTTGAACCATTTAATTTTCCTTGATTACTGACAATTCATAAAGGTGCATTCCCATCGCCGCCAAGTGACAATAATACAAGTATTTTCTAATGGGTACGATGCATGAGGAACTAGCGTGGCAGTAGAAGGGTATTCGTCAAATTGAGAGTAGATCCCTGGACGTTTAGGTTGAACCCAGTTCAAAGCATTTTCTATATGTGAAATCCTGGAAACTATTCATTGCTCATAGGTATCCCTTTGCAGCAGCGATTGATTTGTCTGCGAAGTAAAACGCTCTATACGCGTTGCCGACATTCCGCAGCTGTGAAATGAAACTCTGGAAATTCCGAAGCCTTTATTAAATTGGAATTTAATTGTTCCCTGCCGTCGCTCAATTACGTTTGTCTAAATCGGTATCGTACGACGTATCCATGAAAATAACTGAAACCTATAAAAGCTACCATCTCTCTGTACCACAGTAGACTAATAATACATAAACCAAAAATTTTGTATAACCGGGTCTGACGAAAATAGCACATAGTTATATAGTAGAATTTTTCCTTCGTTCCAGAAACACCTCATATAACACTCCCTGGTAGGGAAACCAATCGCTGGTAGGTTTCTCTCTTTCAGTTTCGGCCGAGAGAAAATTAAGAGGACAATAAATCGCTAGTTCCCGTTAATGCCATTGCGTAGCAAGCCTTGACGTCTTCACGAGCAGTTAACCGGCGAATGGCTTTCCTGGCCTAATGGCGAATAGCAAATTCTATAAGGCGATAGCGTTCGCCGTTGTCTTATCTCAGAAGGAATGGGAGTTAGGGACGAGCCTGGTTCAACCCGATGTTTTGCTCATTCCAAGCCATTTGTGTGGTAACTGTTCGAATTAGGATCAGAGCAGAGATCGAGAAGAGGCTGAAACCAATCTTAATCTATGATATACCGTGGTTCCCCATAGTACAGTGTCCATTTCAGAAGACACAATAGAGTGCCTCTCAATAGTTACAGCAAGGTTTGAACAAGGTCTCAGTATCTTTTTATTTTTTTTTATTTTTTACAGAGTGTAAGACTATTTGGAGAATGGTGCGTGATGACCTACAGTAATTTTATTAACGAAACACAATATTTTTTTTCAAGTAATAACAGCTGATATATAAGATCTACTTTAGCAACCTAGACTATTGGGCTTATACTGGCATGAGATGAAAAAAAGAAACATAATAAAATCAAAGTACTAAAAAGGTCGTACATTGATATCCAGCTTTGATGAATAGAAATAGGATGTGGCGATGAGTATATAGAAATGATAGAAACGTTACTAGACTATAGTAAATATCACTTTTGGTCTCTCCAGGCGTAATCAACGCAGTCAACTGAACAGCTCGCAGTCTGCTTACACTGTGAGTGCCGTTGGATGAAACTCTCTAATGCATCTCTATCGTAGAGACGAGTTCAGTCTACTCTGGCTTAGTCTAGTCTAGTTTAGTCAATTTCGCGACTCGGTCGTGTCTGGTCCACAAATCAAAGTAGCAAACCCTATTTCTGATTAGGAACTATAGTACTGCGGTGTTTAATTATTGGAGGAAATATCTTACAAAGCGATTAGGATACCGAAGCAGCATCCGTTTGGTAATCAGCTCAGGACTCTACGATGATACCTTGGAGAGCAGGAAATTCGCATTGATCCCATGAAAGACTTGAGTAGCGTCTCTGTGATAAATCAAAGGATTCAATGATTTCATCCACCATTCTCTCTGTGTTGCTACGCGCGACGCAGTACCAACCCAACAGCAATATACATTCACTGGCTGACATACCGCGACGGTTATTGCCAATATCATAGCCCATGAATCCGCGTAGAGCTCCGAAAAATTTGACCTTGCATACTTGAAGGGTGCTTTTCTGACCGCGAGGGATAGAAAGGGCCAGAGCATAAGAGAAAAGTGTACCACGTGGCGGTTCCCTCGAATGCTCGTAGATCAAGCCAATCCTTAATCAACGGTTAGCGGCTATTACGTGTGGGGCGCGTGACTCTTGATAAAGGACGTCGTTTTTATTTGGACTGTCCCATGAAGATATCTACCCAGTCTCCTATTATATACGGTAGAACACGTTGTGCTATCTTCTATACTAGGTATATACATATACATAGCTGCTACCCTCTAGCTTCCCTACTAGCCTAGCTAAAAGAGGGAATGAGAAAAGCGTCATCTTTAGTCCTCCATTATCATCCATCCTGGGTCCAGTTTCCAAGCAAAGTCAGCCCCTCTAATCCAATCTTAAGGATAGAGGATGGTACGGATGCTCGGTAGATTTCTAAAATCTTCTCTGCATTTTCATTGGTACCAATCTTATGACATTTCTAGAACGTACCTGTGCAGTGCATGACCCCTGTTGTATCACAATGATTGGTCACCGGCACGATAATGTAAATTTCTTTGCCAAAGAAAATTACCATGGTTACCATTTCCTAGGTTCTTACCTACAAGGGTTACCATGTTTTTCTTGAACTTTGTTTTTCTATATGTCGACCTATGTATGTACCTTCATAGTAAAACATAGAGATATAAGGCCATTCGCTCGTTTTAATTTTATTTAATCGTCATTGCCAAATATCCTTTTGGCCTATGCTGATTTCGCCATTACGCATAGGCGAGACGAAAGCCAAGGCTGCGGTACGATGACGAACTCCATGGGACAAGGATCGGGCGTTTAATTTAGTAGATGAATCGTGCAGTGGCGACCCGGCGCCATCATTATAAATCACGACATAATTACACGACCACGTACCAGGGGTGCAAGGGATACTCCCACCCTCTTTTGCCCTCCTTGTTTTCACTCTCTGCATTCAGATTTCAGCTCTTGTTTTCCCTTCTCGAATTTGCGTTACGGAACTTACCCCCAATCCCCTCACGCTTATGGGTTTTACAACCCGTGTCCGGTAGCCACTACGATCAGATCATTATGGCGACTTTGGATCATTAAGATTAATAAAGGATCAATTTTAATGTTTTTCGATACTTGCCTTGTCCATATTCTATTTTACGTTGGCTATTATTGATATTAATAAAAACGAAAATTTCTCAACTTTTTCTTCCCTGTTCAATGGAAAATCGTAGTCCGCTTATTGGACAAGATCTGAATTGGTAAGATAGCGAAGGGCGTTTCTAGGTTTTACGAAGAATTATATTACCGGCGGAAATGCTCCCATACGGGATAGTGCTCATTTTTATGGGGTACTCGGGGCGCCCGTGGAACTCGTTGCGTTACGTTGTTACGTTGTTGCCGCTGCATTTTATACCCTCGGTTCGCGCACTGTACCGTGATATCTACCCTGTGTCCTGCGCATTTAGAAGCCCCTTGCTGTCCCATTGGCTTCCATACATCTATACCCTTTACAGCTAAACCCTTGGCTGCAGTGTTTCTTAATACGAAAAGAAAAGAAAAAACAATCGCACCAACCCCTGGCATTCAGAAATTCACAGTGTCACAGAATTACGTGAATTTTTTTGTTTATATATGAAAGTTTATTTTTTATCTTCTACTCTATCTTCTATTCTATTCCCTCGCTGTAATGCATTCAAATGTAAACGTGCATCTATTATCTTTTTCTTTCATGTATTCATCTATTTGAATCTTCTAGTTCCGTACAGAGGAGCGTCGTAAAAAACATTGTATTTCAATGCTCGTTAAAGGACACCTTGACTACCTCACTGTCTTTGCGTATATATCCTTCGGCCCGTTTGCATCTATGCGATCGATCGTTTTGTCTAGTTATCAGACGTAGTGCACTCACGGGTTGCTATGCCTCCAGGCAAAATCCTGCTGGCGCGTCTTGCCATAAAGATATTATTGGCATTCCGTACAGCAGGGTCCGTACCTGCGAGTCCTTTCTTTCTCTACGCTTCCCCTTTAAGAGGTTCGTATCGTCCTATACTGATATATCTATATATAAGTCGCTGGTGACATAAGGTGCAACCATACATACATATATAGTAAACTGCCAGGTCGCTGATCTGTTCAGAGATTGCAACCAGTATCCGACCCAAGTTACGCCAAGGTAACGATTCGAGTTCACCCAAGAAATGATGGATCGATATTTTTCGCTGGCTGATAAGGTATCGCTTATTTTTATTTAGATTATGAAATTTTTTTAACACACCCGTTCGTTACTACCAGCGAGAATGGAATCTGTTCGGTGAAACGTATAGGGTGGTCTTAATTTTTTTTTACTCGACAGGAGGGAGTACTCTATTTTGTAAAATTATTTCAAAATGAAGGAACTACTGTGCATCTAGAGATTTTACGATCGAGTAACTCGAGGCTTCTTGAAATTTCGAAAGTTGCAGGTTCGTTAAACTCTGTCCGGAAACCTGGTTTGTTCTTTGAACCGGAAGTGGATCCGACTGGCTTCCTGTCGACATTGTCAATGCACGAGGATCTCTAATTTCTTACTGGTGCAAAATCAGAAAAGAAAATTCTTGGGATTTATCTTTTTTTTCTTGTAATAGTATCTTGCGGATCAATCTCGGTAGCTGTATGAGTGGAGCTCCAATGCTCTCCGTGTTATAACGGTGACGTTGGCACCGATTTTTATCGGAAAAGAATCGGCCATTTCTTAACGCTACCTACGACCGGAAAGACTCGACGTGATGTAGCCATCACGGATTTGATTCTCAGTTTAAAACGTTGAGGAAAGTAGCTCTAAAAAATCTACCGTCTCAGCATTCTCTTTCCTCGCAGTGAGCTATTAGTCGACTACCCCATCTTTCCTGGGGCTTTGGTATAGACACGAATTTTTCTTTAACGTTTTTCTTTCCTCGTCTTTATCTTTCGTCTTACGCGAACGGAAGAGAACCAACGTTGCTCCGTTTCAGGTACCGTACGACCCTTCGCCGATAATCAATAATTTGAAATCGGATCTCGTCGATCGCAAGTTACATTCTCTGGATTACCTGCTGTACCAGCAAACCCGCGACCGACCAACCGAAATTATTTGAAAATCGATAGGTCACGCTGACGAGGCAAAATTTGACTTTGCAAAAAAAATACATATTCACATTACACTCAACGTGCAAATTATTTTGCACTCGCTGTTCTTTTGTCTTTCACAATTTTATTTCGCTCGTTCGATTTACTCGTGTATTACAGTATATTCTTTCAATTTTATTTTAAAATTCGTTACTTTTATCGAACATCGATTTCATAGTTCATACTTTCCTACCGAATGACAGAATGTAAAGAATGTCATTTAAATCGATAGATAAGAATGTTAAATGGCCGTCGTTACAGCTCGGTGTTTGTACGTTTTATGAGTAATACGATATCACAGACTCATACTCATATCTTTGAAAATATCCAAGCTACAGCACCTCGGATATATTGATTGATTAATGTAAAAAATTCTAAAATCATGGAACATTCTCAAAATACCTATAAGCAAGGTTCCCTATTCAAAATTCTTCGAACATCCCATAATCCTTCCCTTAATGTACCGTTATGCGCAGCATCCCAAAGTCTATGCAATTTTGTCCAGGAACCTCCCGCCAAAACCGCAAGATCCTTCCAAGTTTCAGAATTCCTGTGGAGAGCCATGAGATCCACTACTATATATCTAGCTCGAGATAACATTCATCTGGTTCTGCCATGATTCGTAACATAGTGAGGTAGGTCACGCTCTGTTTTTCCGTAGCGAAAAGTGGATCAAGATAAATGACCATAGGAACATAACCAGTGACTACTTTAATTCATATGTGAACATACAGATACATCACTATATACTTACGTCATAAAAAATGTTATTTGTGAAATATTTCCAAAAAAATTCTTATATGAAAAATGATATGCGCATGCAGTAGTTATACCAGGTGTACCATTTCTAACGTGTTACTTTTTCTCTCTTTCAGGTAAGTACGGGAATCTTCGTTCTCCGATCTAGAGTACGTATACGAAAGTTTGTTAAACCCGCAGAAAACTTCTTTATCGTGTTTAACTGTACTTAGGATTTCGTGTTGTTTTCTGTTTACCCTAAAGCTCCAAAAACTGAAGTCGACAACTTCCGCGTATCTTATTACTAGCTCGCGGTACAGCCAACAGATTCTATCCCGACTGTACAGCGACGCCTGGATTCTCGTTGGCGAGTGTCGATAGATCCAAGGAACATTATACGAGGAGATTCCCGGCAGTACGTTATAAGCGGAATACGCGGCTTCAGAATTCTTTTGCGCAACACTTCATAAATCGCAGGAGACGTTCTATCGTGCGATCGGTGCATTGGGATCTGCGTGTAAATAAATAAAGCATGAAATAGTATCAGTCCCATCGCTGTTTCTTGCGCTGGGTGGTGACCGTCCGAGGATGGTGCCATTAATAACCGAGAAGCTGGGACTGGACCAGTGATTCTGCTATTAAACATATCATACAGCATTTTCAAAGTCAGAGATTCATATTCTCCGAATGATTATAGGAACTATATATACTTCTCACCCCTATAATATACAGGTAGTTTCAACTGTAATCGATAAAAGGATAAATTCAGGATTCCTTTCAACAACGAAATCCATTTAAAAAAAAATAGTGTAAATTTCGGGCCATGTATAGGTTGACCGGAAATTAGGTCAGATAAGTCGGATTTATCTTAAAAAGCTGTGTACATTTAATTCGAGTCGTTAAATTCTGAACAGCTGTTAAGGAAAGTTCTTTGCGTGTAGCAACTGGTTACGTAGGTCGGTACACGCGCACGTTATACCAGTGACGTACATACGTTACAGCAAAGCACTGGAGAGGTACTACTAGTAGCATCGTATATGTCAAACGTGGTAGCTAAATGCACTTATCGCTCTTCAGCATGTATTTAACCGGTCATATTTGCACTCCGCGTGTACCGCTTTCAAGACGCGAGCGGTTCACGTGCGAATTACGAGGCCGCGAATTAGCGTGCGAAGTAGCGATAAATTCTGGAAAGGAAGGCGCGAGCTTGCGCTATTTGTTTAAGATATAGGTATACATATATCGAGAGGACTTCGGATGGGGTCAGTTGAGCGAATGGACTTTCCATAAACTGAGATTTAGGGGAACACGGTTATAGTAGGTTCGATCGGTAACCCATTCAGGAGTATCGGTCATTCCGAAAGTGATAGTACTCGAAAAATGTGCTGGTTAGGTGAGCAGAACTTATGATCCTGGCTCAGCCAGGACATAACGATATTATATCCACCAAGTCCTGGTAAGCTCGGTCAGGGTACCATGGTTATATGCAATGCCATGCTACATCGCCGTCGTAGACATATACTGCCGTCTGGATATCCGAACAGAACAGAACAGAACATATAGATGTATAAATCAAGCAGGGGTACGTTGATAGAAGCAATAAAGAGTCGAGAATGGGAATGGCAAAGAGAAAGAGTGGTCGGGGTGGGGCGACGGGAGGAACGAGAAAAGGAAGGTGGAAGGTTCTTGCGGAGGTGAACGGGGAGGGGGGGGGAGGTGGTTGGCGGTAGGTTTGGTAGGTTGGTAGGAGACTTATATTACGTTGGGCGCAGTTCGACTGTTACTCGAAGAATTTGGACGTAGGCTAAGACCCAGGGAGAGACGAAAGTCCAGCAGTGGGCGAGTCGAACAACGGCTGCCAAATTAATGGCGGCCTCGGACCATTTCTCCGTTTCTTACGTTCGGCACAACCCCTTGTCGACTCACCTGGCGATATTGGAACAACCACCGAATTACCGATAAATAACTCATTATTGAGTTATCGTCGATTCTCGATACACTGCCGAGTTCGTTTATCCTTCTTTGGGTTACCTCTCGATTTCTTCGAATCCTATAGCTTTGCTGTTTATTGATTTAAATTATTGATAACCGTTTGGAGTTATCGAGCGCCATGGAAGAATGGGTTGTTCTGAGTAATATTGGAAAAGGTGATTGACCTGATTTATATGATGGAAAGACAGATACGAATTAGGAGTGTTGCAAGAGTGCCCTGGAGCTAATGCCGGGAAATCAATCAGTATTCAATCGGGTTTCTCTTTCTCCAGCCCTTGGATGATCCTGGACCCCCTGAGCACTTTTATTCTCGTGGGAATAGCTTGTCGCGCGTCTTGTATATCAATTAGCCACCATCCAAGATCTTAGGTCTAATCTTGAAGAAACGTCTTATCCGCGAAGAAGTCGTATACTGACGAGTTGGGAATTTTTTTCAGACACCAAGTATCGTTTCCCTCCGATTCAATAAGATCTGCTGAAGATCTATGGATATATAGATATATATGTACCTTACGCGTGTGTTCTCTATATCCTGGACGTACATTCATTATAGGCACCTATGATACTAGTATAGGTCGTAGTACCTATAGCTAATGGGAGTCACATACCAGATATATGCCAGTCAGGTTATATGCCATCTTGTAAGATCAGCGACCATAAAGAAGATTCGTTACGATGGGATTGGTCCATTAACGAATTTAACGCGGATGGACGAGTTTTGTGTGCCTCGTCATTTTTTCCGATAAATTTAATAATTATATTTTGGTGGCAACAAAAATTTTTTTTCTTATCTGTCGTACATGTTTCCGAATTTTTTTATACCCTTTCACGATCCACAGTACCTCTTTAGATATAAGTTGCTTATATCTATTCGCCATACTGTTCTACGTGTCACTAAACTCTTACCAATATCGAGAAGAGACACCCGTTATATAATCTACCCCAGCTTTAAACGATAGGTTCCGATCCGTAGCTTCCAGAAGACGGTAGAAAGGATGGACCAATGTTTCACACTCCATCTCCTGCTACTCTTGAATAGACTCTCCTTGCTTCTAGCGGCTGATTTCAATCTTGCCTTCTTGGTACTTTCTTGCTACTCTTTATTTCATTTTGCTTTATGTCTATTCTCTTTCTCTATCCAGCCTTACACTGGATGTCTCGTCTATGTTTTTACTCGCCTACCTGCCTGTCCATGCTTATTACTTAATGCTGCTATTTCTCATCCAAGGAAATTATTTCCTGGCAAAATAATTTATACTTCATCACTGAAAATCCCTGAAGGCAAAGTCTAATGCGGAAGAAAAAATTAATTTTTTATAGAAACTATATTAGTACGTCTTACCAGAATGGTAGATACGAGCGCAGTCAGTCTATAAATAAACAAAAATGTAGGAATAATTTTCTTTACGAAGTTAGAGAAATTATTGCGATATCTAAAAGTCGAGTTAAAGTGTGATATTGCATGACAGAGTTTGAATGGGATTGAGATATAAACTACTTATCTGGATGTAGATTTTTAAATTTTCTAGATCTCTTGAATCGAGTACCTAAGAAAAATACTTTCTTCATTATAGGCGTAGAAAATATTTGCAAAGATATACTTGTTGAATACTGTCATTCAAAGTTATAATGTCCTAAATGATTCATCAATATAGTGAAGTTGCGCGCGCACCTTCAATTAACATACCTCTCAGCAATTGTTCATATGGTAGTTATATAAATTGGAAATGCCTGAAACAGCAAAATATTCAATTAATGGTACGAATGTTAAGCAACGCTGTAAAATTATACGTATATATGGACCAGCTAATTAAAAGTAAAAGAGCAATATAGCTTTCTCATTAACGTTGCGAACAATGAGGTGCGAGGAGGCAGGTCGCGTTGCAACGAACGTTCCACGAATTGGTTATTTTCCTAGATGTTTTGACGTAGGCAATTGTGTACGTCAACCGCAGAGATTACCATTGTTATGATTGCTCTTTGTTTTCCTACTCCTTGGACGATCTTCTGCCGCAGTTCCTTTTATCCGGAAATCAAAAGACCATCCGTACCAAATGTCTCTTTAGATCCTTTTGATCATTGCGCTTTTTAGTACCAGGCAGTCATTCGCTATTAACGACATATACGCGTATAGTAAACTCGAACGATATAACAAGATGACGTAATCTCAAGTTAAAAGATTTCTTTATACTTCAATTAATATTAGTAGCGAATTTTCTATATTTCTCAAGCCCGTTTCCTGCTGTTTTATCTCTTCCGTTTTAGGTACTACCCCGGTAGCACCTTCTGCCTTAGATCCTCTGCTTCCTTTCTCGACACTGAAAAAGTTTGAACCTCGTAGAGGGAGGTTCACGGGAAATAAAAACTTTCTCATCTCCGAGCGGAAACGTTAGACAATACCCAAGAAGAGTATTGCCAACCGCGAAAGCGGATACTGCGGATTCCCCCAGGACCAGAAAAGAAACAAGGATTCCATATGAGCACTACGGTGATCGCGTACTTACGGTAACTTGACGAGTCCTCAAATGCCTTGTTGATTTATTTACAAGGATATAAAAGTCACAGCGTCATTTGCAAAGCCAATGGCTCGACGAGACCCTGAGGATCGTTTGCTAGGATCCCTGATGTCCAATGCTAAAAATTCTTTAACTTCTGACTCAGTCTCGCAACGGGGCATCCGACCTAGCGGTTGGATAGCAGTGATCGTCGCTGCCCAGGAATTATGCTTGTGAACCGGGAGAGGAGCACCTCCGGGAACAAAACAAGGAAGGACTCATCAGTTAATGGAGGACGCAATTAATAACGCCCGAGTCGTTTATCACTCCGATGCGACTTATCCCAAGTCTCCTGTATAACGTGGTTCTATAGATACCTTGGAGCACAGTGTTCCCTTAGCAGGACGCGAAGTAACGGCTAGTCGTCCCAGTAGACGCTACACGTCGCGACGCCGGCGGCTTTTCGTAATATACTCAAGGAACACTGTAATGAAGGTGTCGGACCCAGACAAGACCTAGCAATGACCCCGTTATGGGAATGGACCAGTGCACTAGGGATATACCTTGCTACTCGACAGCTTACCAAAGGGTGTTACGAGACACAGAGACACAGGACAGATAGGACGAATTAAATAGATAAGGGTGACAACGTTAATGAGACTTATAAATAAATTGAAAAAATGTTTTTTTTTATTATCTGCTGTATTTTACTGAATTTTTAATAATTTTTCTTGATCTCTTGAGATTTAAATTTTCCTAAGAATAGGTATGGGTGTACCTTTGAATCGATTACCTAGGATGCCGGTTAGGAATCTAAAACGTGTAACAGGTGTAATTTCACGTGGTAGAGAGTTATCAGAGATATTTGAAATTGTAGAGGCTCTCTTTTATCTAGGATTTCATAGAAAATGAAACTATATCCGCCGCTCTATATATAGGACCATCGAAATCGTTAACCCATTCGAGCAGCCAATCTCGCGAATGTTTCAGAACTCGTGGATTGTGGTCCACTCGTAGATTGGTATATACGAGAGCACCACTTTGTGCCTCGTGTCAATTTACGGGAACATTTTTGCCTTTACACAGTTAGAGAGTGAGAGAGAAAGTAGAGACAGAGGATCGTTTTCCGTATACGCGATTGTTGCGTTACGTTATTTTTTTTCAATTTTTTTTGGTTTTGTTTCTAATTCATTTACCATCAGCTATTATACTGCCCAGGTATTCCAATGTTTTTCTCTAAAAATTCGATGGATTTTACAAAACTGAAACTATAACCAAAATACCAATTTCGAATTTCATTCGTTATCCTAAATTCGCAAAAATTAATTTCCTCAACTCCCTCTTCTTGCTATCGCAATCCACGCTCGATCGGATTCTCTAATTAAGCCATTAAATCGCATCGAAACGAAGCGCGTGTTCATTCTGTATGCCTACTGCTCTGACTTACAACCAATCATTTCGTAACAGCCGACTTCAGGTACCTGCCTATCGGTTTCTGTAGCTTTCTTCATGTGCCAAAGGAGACCTAAGATATCAGCAAGATGCCCACCCCTTACCGGATTGGTCGTTCGGTTGCCTGAATTGCTCGCTAGCGCATGGACGGTGTGCGGTGGCTTGTAAACCGATCATACAAATTAATGGTTATTACTCGAACATCATGTCGAAGACTGTATCGTCCTGGACAAGAGTTACTAACCCAGCATACATGCTAAAACTCCAAAGTCTCTTTTACCTGTTCGTCTGTGCAAAAAGGGAAGTGGAAAAAAAATGTTTCCAATGACCAAGTAACTATATGATAAATACTTTTATCCAGTTTTAAAATCTTGACGAATACTTGGATAACTATATTACCGTGCTTGGTAGCAATCTGCAATCTAATTATCAATTAGTTCTGTTGCACGCTGTTTATCAGTATAAAAAAGTGTGAATTCTCGCAAGCCGTTTTATTCTCAGCATCGTTACGCTCCATCCTCTAAGCTTCTCACTCACTACCTCTTTTTCTCTCTTACAGTCGCCTACCTTTTCCTCTTACCTGGTCAGGAGAGCTACGCCTGCATTTGCTCTTTCCGCGCCAAGAGACAGCCCCTCTTCACTTGGCTCTCACGTATTGAGACATAAAATCGATAAGTTTTTGCAGCGGCTACTTAACCTGCTCCCCGAGCGCCTGGTTAAGAGGACTCAACCCGCTCGTATATAAGATGATACAAGAAGTCTTGTCTCCTGTGGTATCCATACGTGATGCACACTTGAGGGAATCGCGGATGAAGCGGTGATGAAGTCCGACGGGTATCGGTTGGTAGTGGTGGCGGCGGACAGTAGTTATCGCGAACCCATGAAGCGGATATCAGAATATTATCCGTGTATATCTATATGTATAATGGTATATGTATACGTATATATGTATAGAGTAGCGGGTAAGCGTTACCGGGAGCGGAAGAATTTATTGCCGCTTGCGGCTTTAGCTTCAATCGCGGCTTATAAAGACGGCAATTATCGTTTTGAATTCAAGCGTTTGCTACGGCTTTCGGAAAAGGATGATCCGGCTGAAGTTACAGAAATTGGGACTGATGCTTGGACGAATATCAGTGCGAGGATATGCCGAAGACGCGGCTTCTTGGATCCTTGCATATCGGCTTTTTGTATTTCTTTTTTTGGTCCCTTGTTACCTTTATTTTTTTGTATTTTCTTCCTTCTCAGAATCCTGCTCCTGCTTGCCCAATGGATACGAGTGGCACTCCGTGCAGACGCTAATAACGTTCTAGTATAACCAATCTCTTTCCATTTATCCTTGTTATCGAATCACGCGGAGATTATTGAAGGCGGCAGACATGCAAGCTGCCGATTCCGCGCCGTTAGCATCGTTATAGATCGATCCGGTACGGTCCTTTGTTTCAATTGAGAAAAATCGGTCCTCGTATTTCAAATTAATTTCAGAGCGTGCGCGCCCTCTTCTTACGTGAGAAGCTCAAGCGGCGATGGGAAAGAAAAAAAAAAGGCTTTCATGTTTGCCAGTCGTAAATTTTTAGCTGCGAGAGCACACGGCAATTTTCTTGCGCCTCGCGGTTAATCTGCTCATCTCTACTACCCAAATTGGCTTGAGTAAAACTAATGCTGGACGTGTTATCAATTAGGAACATTGCAGATAACAGCTAGACGCTTGGCGGGCATATTTAACATATTTTATATATTTCGTGCTACAGAACCCTCGATCGATGGATATAAGGTGTTGGTTTTTCTTACACGGAATTTTTTAATACTTGATATTAATTGTTCTTATAATTATTTACATAAATTCGTTAATAAATCTTGGTATAGTGGTTATCAATTTTAATTAATTTTTCATTCGAGTGAAAAAAATTTTTAATCGCTCCACGTCTCGGTTTTTTGTTTTATTTATATAAAATTTCTTGTTCTTTCAACTTACTCAGATCCATCCGTAGTTGTAGGGAGGCTGACCGTATCTTCTTCGCAACGTCCCGACCGGTGGTATGGGATAAGATACGACCAAGAGCTAAGCCAGGAGCAGTGGTTAGCCTCGCTTAGTTACTCGCGAGCGAATGAGCGAATGTAGTAAATATATTCTTATCTATCCGCCAAAAAGTTCAGGCGAGCCGCTAATTAAAGGTATAACCTTCCCATCACTCCTCCCTCCAAACTCTCCCAACCCCCGTGTTCAGAGCTGTTACGACGTGGTGAGAGTAGCTCAGTCCAAGGGCTCGAAAGGGCGACTGTACGCTTAACCGAGACTTAGAATTTATTATAAGTGAGGGCGGTTAGTAGCTCGATGTAGCGTGCTATGGGGATATCAAAACCCTGTGGACGTAGCCATACAAGGGCGCTACGCCTTCGCAGCAGCTATGAAGTTCCTTGTAAATTCTCCAAAATGTCCACTTTTACCCCACTTTTGGTACCCTAAGACTCCGTTGCCGCTTTCGTTATCGGAGCCTTGGAAAAACGATTTGCTGTTCCTTACCGAGTAAATTCTTTAATGAAGGAACTCACTAACGATCTCATAGTTACGATAAATCTACGATTGTATTTATGGTTATCACGAATTAGATCCTCTCGTTGATTCCGTTTTGTTTCCGTCCTAACGTAGTTACCAAAATACACTCTGCCCTTCTAGATAAATATAGTTTTATATACTCTATCGAAGCAATGGACAGCAGGAATATGCTTTAGAAAATTCTCAAACGAACCTTGAACATTGCTCACTATAAATGTCACATTAGATTAATATCACGTAAATGATAACTTATTCTAGGATGATGAACCAATTTGACAACCATAATCCGAATACATGTATATATGGTATATATGCAAGAGATAATGCTTGTAAATCTCAATTTGCATTTGTATAAATATTTTATTTCCTTACATGCTAAACATTCGAGCTATATGACGTGCGTGTAGTGCGTATACGCACTTTTTATCTTATTTTTAAATTTACCCATTAAGGATCCCCCTACGTCGGTACATAGTATTCGTAGAAAATTCGAATTCGCTACACGCGAACAATTCTATGCCATTCCATTATCAATCCGAAACTAAAGGATTCCTGTTTCCCTATAAGGTCGTCCAGTTAATAAGCCCTAGGCTTATACTGCATCCTTTATAACGCATCATGGAAGACGAATTGGCTAATCCTTATTTGCACGCTGTTCTGGTTTTACGCTCAAGTAGGGAAATTACTCTGCCGCCTCAACGAGCAGCTTATACGTAACAAGTTCATTGGGATGAACTTTTACGCCGGTAGGTTATTGGCTAGACTCGTGGTAAATTTACATTAACGTTATAGTGCACAGTATAAAAAGTCATGAATGGAGAAAAACGACAAGTGAAGAACGTTACGGGCAATTTCATTGAAGATTATGAGAAAAAATACCGCGTGTAATTTGTATAACATTAATTTTTTTTATTAAGCTCCCAATTATATCGATTACCCATAAAAAAAATTTTATTGATTCTTTCGTGTATCTATCTACTGTTACTTGAGATTAAAGTGTCGCGTGGCCTTGTCAAGATTTATCAATAAATAATCTTATTACAAAACGAACATTCATCCAGTATAACAAATATTTACACTGTAATTTAAACCGCAGAGGTGTCTCCAGTATTCTTATACACGTGTAGCAATTGAGATTTAGAACACATAGGACACCCCGTATTTTACAACGTAGCCCCTTGTATCTCTTTGGCATTAGATGTACCACGGGTTAAGTGATCTACGAGCTTTTAGCACGCTCTCGCAGTCCGCACGTACCACTGGCATTCGTCTTTTCCACGTGGCTCGATACTCGTTTGTCTTTATATAAAAATGTCGAAATTATTGCCAAATCCCATAGGATGACGAACTCGCCGATATCGAATACTATTTCCTTTTTTTAAATTAAAAAATTGGTAGAGCTAGATTCGTTGCTACGAATATTTATTAAAATCTAACAAACAGCTGATACGTTAATTTTCTTTTTGTGCACCGTATGTGTATCTCTCGGCATAACCTATACGGATTACAACAAACAAACTTGAGCGGTTCCCTGTAGGAGTAGATAGGCGATGCGCGCTGCCTACGTAAAAGATAAGTAGCGGCCAGTATATCGTGTATCGGCAACCATAAAGTCTCAAGGAGAGGAGGATTAAGGAGGAGAGTAAGGAGCACTAAGAAGAGGTCGCCTGCAAAAGAGAAATCGAGACGTGGTGGTTGTAGGTATAGATATATAAAGTATAGGTAGGTAGGCAGGGAGGCATACAGGAAGGCCGCCGGCCAGGAGGTTACCAAGCAGACGAGCATCTCCCTCCTTGTTTAAAAGGAACATTAGGACGCCTTCCCTGAAGAATCATTGAGGATCTAAAGGAATGCGCCGCCAGGACGTTGGGTCTGCTTAGAAAATGTATCAGTAGCTGATGTAAAATTCAATCAAGGTAAATACTATGGATACAACAATACACAGGTATACAGAAGCTGTTTAAAATTTTTACTTTTGCAATTTTAATTAATATTATTCACTAAAAATTATTATCATCTGCATTGAAATCTTCGTCAATGGTTTCACGTGACCGTCAAGTATATTTTATTTGTTTTTCGTTTTTATTGTTCCTCGAATTCGTACTTATTTTCGTACCATATACCTCAGTGCCATCACGAGAAGACCACTGTGATCGCCGAAGCCGCCGTCTTACGTCAGGGGATAAGGTTTCTCCCATGCGTCCCGTAAATACGCTTCGTTCTGTCGAGGGAATCCCGTAAATTCAGAGGGGCTGAATTTCGTGCAGGTATCCTGTGACGGTGTCCTGTCGTGGTACAAGCGTACAAGTGGTTTCGCGCACACGCGAGAGAAATTGGTGCGTCGAGCTCCCGACGCCGTTGGACGTCCTGTACCGCGTCGTGCCTAGAACTTTCAGTATGTGCCTTATTGGCAGCACTGCTGCGTCTCGTGATCCAGTCGAGTTAGCAAGGCGAGCCCTTTTCTTCTTGGCCACGTGGCGTGTCCGAGTCTCGTAAGGTTAAGGAACGCCGAGGGCAACCTTGCCGCACGGGCTGTCCTTCCATTATGCATTTTTGCCAGGGCATTATCGGAGATTTCTGCAGGACATTTACAGATAAGATGGTTCAACCATGAGGCCCTTCAGGATATGTCCTGGTCACGTCACATCGTCTGATTACCGGACGTATCATAAAACATATTACATTTCGGACTTTGCGTCTACTAAGTGTCGCGTGTTGTCTGCGGGTGTCTCGTTAATTAATTTTAACGAGAGACAGGAATAATATTTTGCTTCGTACACGGTATATATAAATTCTACAAATGTAGTTATATATATATAGATCCATAGTTATGACCATATTTCGGCATTTCAATCTCGAAGGACTTTGCAAGATTTTACGTGAAAATTACCTTAGTATGGAAAATATACTCGAGCACCCGGATGTTAAGCAAGGTTTGCTTATGCACCGAGAGATTGCTTGTGTCTTCATTTTATGAATTACGCAATACAATTTTGACGATGGTGGGTAGACAGTTAATAGCACTATAAATCGATCCTCTATATCCTGTGCGCCATAGTTGAGTAATATGCTGTAGACGCGGAAAACTGATAAGGCTATGAATACTTATACAGTATGACACTATTGTGTATAGCATTTTGTTATATACGTACATACTTATATCGTAAGGTGGTACAGCAGCGATGCCAATGGGTGACGACGACAGGAGTAGCGAAGAAAATGAATTAGTTTAACCCTTTCACAATTACGAGATCTCGCGGTCCGTTTAATAAAAGACGCAGCGAAAATCCTCGGACGCGAGAACGCCACGAAAGAAACTCGACGGACTTAATTTGCCAGAATAGACGGGTCAGGTTGGTCGTCAGGATAAGAGAGAAAAAAATAAGAGGAAAAAAAAATTGGAGAATATCCTGTGTTCTTTCGTATCTTCGCTTCATCTTCTTGGCGTTTATTCCGCACGGTGTCTGTATTTTTAAGGCTGATCATCGCGGAACGCCGTCCTTGAATTCGCGCCCTTAATTAAAGGCGAGCGTTTCTCGTATAATTACTAACATTCATTCCCATTTGGGCCGCTCGGTAAGAGACTGTAACAGACTTAAGCGGAGAGAAAATGTGATATAATGTTACCATTAAGGTGAGGCAGAGAGAGAAAAGGAGGGAAAGTCAAAAAAAATTTCAAAGTCCTAAACACCCAAGGGAAAAACATTACACACAACCGTACCTCGTCTCATTTCTGTGAATTCTTCGTAATCTTTAATATCCCCCAATGTACGGAAATGCATTTATAAAATTTACAATAAAGTAGCGCAATGATTACGATGATTATTTATTGTCCCCGGACGTACAAGTGTATCTTATCCAACCATAGACATTACTTCCTCAATGGAGCACAATTTGGCTCGCTTATTTCCAGCTTTGAGTCGTCCTCTTACTAATTCATTAAAGCATTTACAAGAGCCTGGGCCCGAGAACAGTACGACCTGGTCCCCATGTCACTCTTAATTCACTTAGTAGCATTTCGTGTATACGTTACGTCTGTGAGTCGCTGTGGATGCTGCGCCAGGAGATAGTCGGTGTCGAGGTACACACGTACACTTATGGGTATTTATCCTTCTTGGATTGAAGTTGCGTATATGGTAAGAGGACCATGGATGGTCAGTTTGGTATAGGTTAATACAGGTTGGTATAGGTTGGCAGATAGGTACAACTGACGTCGTATATTGTTACTTTGACAGAAAAAAAATAAGTTGCAGAAAATGGAGGAGCAAAGAATCGGTTGCTCGAGCATGTACATATTCCTACGCCCTTCGACTTCTCGATATTTATACTCCGTCAAATTAATCCCGAAATTTTTTTATCTCTTCTTAATCTCGACTATTAATCTTAAGCTCGGCAAGAACGAAGACGGTTCCTGCCTACGTAAAATATCACGACTAAACACACGCCTTAACTCTATTGACTTATTATGCGAACGTGTCTAATTAAACTGCATTCGACGAATATCCATATTTCTATAGTCGATACGAGATAAGTCTTGTACAGTAACGACGTAATTTTTCGTGAATCTAGTATAGTATACGTTGAAAGACTGAGAAGTGGATGAAATTGTAATAGACGAATCCGGCAGAGACACTGCTCCGCAATTTCCGGCTCTCGATGCGGAAAGCGGGTAAGAAGAAAAGCACCTTGTAGTAAGGGGCGGGGGGTGGTGGGAGGGGGACTGGCGTACACGTTGCCTAAGGGGTGAAAACAGGGTGGACTAAAGGTAAAAGGTAAAGTAAGAAATGTGGAAAGAAACTGAGAACATAGCGGTGGTCAGTGGGCGAGGTGGACCTCTGGCTATTAGTCACCCCCTTCTCCTCTTCCGGTTCTCGCTGCAATCACTAGCGCACCTCCAGTACCAGCAACCCCTATATACTATAGTTATACTGAACCCGCCCTTATCTCGTTCGCTTTCCACCCTCCTGGACTCGTGTGGCTCTTCTTCATTCCCCTCGATTCTATAGCCATCTACTACTAGCAGCCGTACTTTCTTCTATTACTCTTACATACCACTTACTATCTTAGTTTCTACTTTCTATTTGCAACACTTCGTCATCTCGGCAAAACCGACGACGTGTGCGCCCTTATAATGGCTTTAGGGTAGCGACAATAAGACTGGCTCGATATAGCGACAAATCTCTGGGAATATATTCAATTGTTAAAGTGCAGTTTATTTTAGGGATTTTACATGGTGCCAGGTCAGGCTACTCTATCGGGTAGTTATAACTATCAAATATTTTTTTTTTAACGATGCTGTATGTCGTCGTTAGCAATCATATACATATATGGATCTATAAAAATCCTATGGTATAATCTTGCCGAACGTGCGTGAATTGTTCAGATTTTACTTGAACATCGTGAAATCTGATGTCGTTATAATAAACCATCGTAAAGTTGGCTCACGTCGACCGTACCATCCTTAGTAGGCGAATCCACGTTTCCAACGTGAGCTCAAGATATTTTCAGCTGTTCGAGAGAAAAAGTTAATCCCGGCATATTCAGTTGAGAAGTGGCGCCGGAGACAAAAGGAAAGTGTACGAGGGCTCGGCAGGACGAACCCGGCGACAATGTTTCAAAACTATTCTTCTCCGTGTTCTATACGGTCGCGGGTGAGGGGGTGGCGAGGGGTGAGGGAGAAGGGAGTAAGATTCGAAGCTTTAGGGGATGAGATACAGAGGGTTGGAGAAGATGGCGGAAGGTATTCTTATTGCGGAAGCATCTTGCGCGAACTTTGCCTTGCCTTTCCTCGAGAGGAGCAGCTGCAGGAGCTGGGAGGATTCTGCAAGGAGAGAATCCCGTACGTATCCAGGACCTTTTCGGATGCTGCGGAGAAGCGTTACCCCTCCGTAACCGTAGAAAAACGGAAATCGCGAGTGCTTCGCAGTTATGACGGATGGCTTTCTTACGGACACTTTCCGCTTTGATATCTTCTTCGATTTTTCACTCGTAGAAACTCCAAGTCGCTGACATCGTATTCGATAGATTTTTAGAAAAAGTTTCATCCCCGTCTCGCCCGTGGCTAATAGTATATTGGGATGTATACGTATAGCATTTCTTAACTTGCCTTACAGTCCCACGTATATTATCCACTTACTTTCGATCCAAGAATAAATGACTACATTTGCGAACGGTACCAATGTAAATATACCAGTCATTCCTCTCCGCGATACTCTGGCCCTCTGTATCTTCTCAGCGACGAATAATTCTGTCCCGCAGTGCAAACGCGCCCGCAGGAAGGAAGAATTAATGCGGCGACTACATCTGCCGGGCGAGCCTGTTTGCAAGGATGGTGTAATACTTTGTGTTATTATTTTACACGACCACTATATATAGGTGGGTACGCAAAGTAGATATTCCCTTGGTAGGAGGAAAGACGTATAACAACCCCCGTCGACTTTCTCATCTTGCTACGTTCGCATACACGTATTTACTCTTGTTCCTCACCCCATAGCGGTGCCAGCCTCCCGTTCCTGCGTTCCTGGAACTTATGCCAGAGAACAGAAAATATTCTATTTGGCAAAACATGGGATAGAAGGTGCTCGGATACTGTCGCCTAGATATACGTATATGGTATATGCTTCGTGACGCATAACACACGTGGCGCATACTTACGTCAAGGTATTGACGGTACGTAGAATAAATGTCAGTGCGGTGTTTTAGAATTTACAAAAAAAAATCATTGCAGGTCTTGATTTTGAAAATTTGTTTCAATTTAATGTACTCCAATGATATTTTTGCTAGACTGTACGTGTTGGATAACGAGGTCAACTATAGACAGATTGAATTCGCGATGCATCTTGTTGCGTTCTTTCTACATACTGTATGCACATGTTCGTTAGGTAGCTCAGGGTTCTTCAGTTTACGCGCATTGAAATTACACGGCTCGGCGAGGTACGCAGCGGTAGCTACGAGTAGGTAGAACCCTCGTTAGTATCAGGACTGTCTAGTTTACGTAGTGAAATATGAAAAGCAGGGATAGGAAAATCAAGGAAGCGGGTAAAGGTAAGCAAAGCAACGTTTGCTGGCTCTCGAGGGAGCAATCCTTGGGCATTAGCATTATCCACCGTTTCCAAGCTGCTACTTTCTCCCTTCTTTTCTTCGTTCCGCAGCCACTTACATTTTCTCCTGTCACCAGTGGATTTCCTAGCTGCAACCCTCAGGACGCTGCCACAACTAGTTTTATCGCATACTTCGTAAAGTATATCCATAAATGCTATTTTATATTAGGTCGTAGAAGTTTACCTAGCCTTATCTGATATTCTTTATATCAGACATCCCAAAGAGGGATGTCGGTTTAGCCTCAGAGTTTTTTCGTCGAATTGACCTCTGTCTGATTCGAAAAATCACGTCGTTCGTTGCTATCGCCAAAATGATGGGTCCAAGCTCAATGGCGGCAGAGATAGAGGCATTTCTTTCGCTCGTGAATTCACGTAGAAAGGTAAGGACATTTAGCGCCATTAATCACATTATCCCAGCAGTGGGTTTTGCCGCTCGCGCTTCGCGAGTTCAGCTCGCGAACGGCTCGTGGGATCGTTTCAAGGGGTCGTGAGGATGAAGGAGTTCCACTTGGGTGGGTGGATCTGGGGAGTAAAGTGGTTTTCGCTGTGGACCGCAGTTTCGGAAAATGTACTTCGCTTCTTGCTTGAGGTCGGATGCAGCCAGAGCCAGCATGTGTACCCTGTCATCCTGTGGTACAAATGACTCGAGCTTATTCCCGACTTTATGCGAGGTGTCCCAGTTTGCTTTCAACAACAGCGTTATTTTGGTTAAACTTCTCCGAGACATCGACTCTGACGTCACGTACCTATTACTAAATTTGGTAACCTGGATATTTTTCAAAATTTGAACGTACCCTTAATGCCATATCGTTACTTTCACTTGGAAATTATTACGCGAACGATCCAACCGGTCTCCAAATAACCCAAGTTACTCGTAAGAGAAATCTGGCTCTTTTGAAAGATTTGCATAGAGAGGCTACCAGGTAGAAAATGTTGAGTATTCTCGGCTGATGCGCTGCATTCGTATTCATATGGAAGATTATACTGGGCTTGGCGAGTACGTAAGTACGTAAGTTAGGGAGTTTGTGTCGGCAGAGTCAGTAGCGGGAGCACAGAAGACAGAACGCGGTTTGATATATGGCTACAAGTTCTCCGGGCGAGGAAGTGGGAACACAATCCAGGCGCTATTCTCTTTCCCTCTGGTCAGCTCGTAAGATCCCGAGAAACCTTGGACGCGAGTTAAGACGTATGAACACATTTGTAGCGCATCCATCACACCTTGGATGAAACATCGCAAAGACGCGTGAAGGTGCGATGAAGATACGATGACGGAATGGCTCTTTGGTCTCTTCCTATATGTAGAACGTATTATATATACCGCTTATTACCACGCGACTTATCTGTGTGCCGCGCGAAGAAACTTCTTCGCTCGATTTGGTACCAAAGGGTTTGGATAAATTTACGCTGGAGATACATTCCGCGGAATGAGACAATCGGCTGTATCAGATTAGTACATATATTTTAAGCTTATAGGTAAATGTGAAGGATGAATCCTGCAAAATTTACAAATTGTTTTTAATGGACTTTTTAAATTAAAAAAAATATTACCCAATAGAGGGTACAGTAAAATATTTTGCAAGACCACGCGATAAGCCTGACGTTTGTCGCGAAGTCGATGTCCAAGATTTCTGTAGGTTCCTAGGGAGGCCACCGTAATTTCAACTCCTAATCCCAGCTCGAACCTACAGGACTGACACTCCGGTGCAACGAAGCGAAATTGCAGTCCGCGTGCCTGGCAACACCAACAAGTTACAGTACGAAGTGAGCGAGAAACTAAACTCGAGCGAACTAAACTAATTTGTTGAAACTTTTATTAATATGCAACTTCCCCGTGGCTCTCGGATAAATAAACCTGGAGATAACCATCTGTCCGCTTCCCATACGCCATAGAAGTCACCTGAGCGTTAGGAATACGTAGAGCATATATCCCGCGGTATATAAAACGAAGAAGAGACGTCCCAAGAGGAGCAACGAGAACGGAAATCAAGAGAAAGAAATCAAAAAGGGGTCTGACCTCCTTGGGCATAAGTAATTCACGTAAGGCCCAAGCGGTGTACGTGGAGAAGGTGTACCGGTATTCTTGACAAAAGAAACTCGAGGACTTACATGGGCATTAGCTTGGCGTAATGGGCAATCGCAATGCCGATTTCGATCTGTAGGGTCCCGACTAACGGGTACCTTCGGGACTCGTTTCCACGCGAGTCCCTTCATTCATCGATTTCCAGGTATATAAAGTACCTGGATCGTGGCTATTAATCGACATCCCGTAAAACCGGACTATGGAGGAAGTTCCGGTATTCTGAACGTTGAGACGCAGAGAAGGTAATTAGTTTTCATTTGGTATCTCATTCGATTCGTTTAGTAAACCCGAGAAAAAGTAAGGCTCGATTGGGTCCTGGGTAAACAGTGTTGTATCTTTTTCTCCTAACTCCGTCCGTGGGTGTAAATCTGTCTCCCAGATTAAGTCCAAACCCTGAGTTGTATAAATTGAAGCCGATCCCTCTGCCGGGCTCTGGAGTAGCTACTCGGCCACTTTATTTTCGTTTATTTGTGTCGGCAAACATGCCTGCTCTTCCTCGCAGCAGCAGCAGCAACAGCAGCCTGCTCGCACGCCTCCCTGTATGCTACATAGGTATTTCTATATCTGTATATGTCTTAAAGAATATATACATATACCACAGCTACATGTAACCATAGATACGCAACACCGTCAGGTGAAAAACTATTGTCCAGATCTTTATATACGCGGTGGTCCATAATTCGCAAGTATACACGTAGTTCTGGGTTACCAGAAACATTTCTTGTTTTCTTCCTTGGAAAAGTAGCAGAAGGATCTTTTTCGACAATTTCAATGCGGATCGTGGCTGCTTCTTGGTTTTCTCAAATCGAAAAACGTATCTATACATTATACGTATGTAAGTTGGCATGGCTGCTATACAGGAGGAATCGATGCATTCGGGTCGACGATAGAAATCAAAAATCCTCTTTGCACTGCGGTGCACGATGCAGTCTCCAGCCTTGAATGTTTCTCGGAGGTCTTGAATGGGCTGTTTAGTTCAGTCGAAGAGATGGGAGCGAGGACGGAATCGAAGAATCCACGGGAAGTGGAACGCCACGATTCTTCTCCCGGTATTACACGGGCGTTTCGTATGACTCGATGTAAATGTCAACCGGATATAAAACGAACGGACATGGACCACCTTGATTTACTTTGAGAAAAAAAGGCGATGGATTCTTCTTACATGTTACGCTCTATGAAACTTTTGTCAGATCTATTTAGAAATGTACCAAGAATACAGGGCTTCATTATTTTTTTTTAATCACAAATTTCAATCACCATTAGAATTACCATATGGGTTTGTTATTTTTTTTAGGTTGGAAATAGTAATGGACCAGTGCTCGTAATATTGAAATTTTGATATTGCGCGTGAGGGGTCTAAATTAGCAATACTGCGCATGGGCTCAATGCTAACTTTTCAATATATGCACATATACATACGGCCTTGAATTTATGATCATGTTCAATTCGTTTACCCGTGTTTATTCGAAAATTCCTTCGCTTTACTTTACTCGAGTAATGAGTCGGTATAACCGGTGCAGTGAGTTCCTACGAATTCATGGAATGGTCAAAATTTCTTTAGAGGTTCTCCCTCGTGTTTCATTTTTTAAAAATCATGGCACAATCGATTACAGCGAATTCTTTTCGATTTAGTCAAAATGTCTTCTACTTTGTAGGAGGGAAGAAATTTAAGTTCAGATTTAGAACACTCTGTTTACTTCCTCGAGGTCCGAGCTGGTATATACCATCGGCTCAAAATGGACTCCTTTCCGGTGACGAAAGAGAAGAACAGTGTAAAATGTGTACCCACTTCTCAAAAAGTCTCCTGACCTCCTCCGGTTCTAATATATGGCGAGAGGTCAGTCGCACCACTCAGCCAGTTGGAATATCCACGTAGAAACGGTAATCCAAGCGATTTTATTTTTCTACCAAGAGCCAGTGACCCCTTCCGGTCGGAGTTCATATTGCGCGATTCGCGATAGGCATGGAAATTCCGATATCTACGAATTCCAGGAACCAATAGAATATATTTTCCATACTTGGTGAATTCCTTGATATACCCCTGAGGCCATTTTTAAAATGATCTCTCAGAATGATTTCTACTCTAAACTGCAGCAATGTGCAGTTTATACTTAACGTAGGTTTCTTATTTATGAACTGTAGTTATACTTTCTGCATAAATCGATTTATTTGTCTCTCTTATTGCTTATACTCTTTGTGGACTCTGATTTGCAAGGGTATTAACGCTCGCGAGACTTAGGTGTGTAAAACACGAGAGTGGACAATGGGCATTGTGCTTGGATGCTCCGATAAATACATCCTGGACTGATTATGTTATAGGGTGTCTTCGTATTGCGTTGCCTCACTGGACGGACGTATTGCGGACTAAGTAGGGACACACTCGGTGCACTTGAAGGCGAATGAAGCACCTAGTGGAGTGAAAAAGAGAGAGGAGAGAGTGGCACGGAATGTGTGGGAGGAAGTGAGTGAGAAATATTTCAAGAGAGATGGCATTGAGAGGGAGAGGTTCAGGGTGTAAGTGAAGAGAAAGGGAAAACCAGTTCGTTTATTTTTTCAAGCAGCTACCTATTGTTATTCGGACCCTCGATATATATGTATATACTCCATTCGTTCCATTCAACTGTAGCTCTATCAATTCTATAGGTAGATCTGGACCAATTGGAAATCGGTCGATTGAAACCAATTTCAGAGACCCAGTACTATAAAATGAAAAATTGAGACGGCGACAGTGTATTTTTATGATTTAGGAATTGCTCCTGCTAATTTTAATAAATTTTAGGAAAATCTGGAAATGATGAAAATCATTACTTAAAAAAAATATTTTATATCAATTTTTGTATACCGATATAGTTGCCACTCGTTTGAGACACTTCTGAATTCTTTTCCAATCGGCGTGGAACTTTTGTGGAACTCTACTTTTTTCGTTCTCTTGGCGAATGAATTACTTAGTCGACTGGATGCAAAAGTGCACGCGATGTCGCTTATAATAAAGTGGCCCCCTGCAATGTACGGTTCGACTGTGCAACCTGCATTCAGACAGGGGGTGTTCTCCCGATGCACTGGAATTAGTCGTCGAAAGTTGCACGAAGAATGCGTTTAGAATATAAAGTAAAAAATAAGTAGTCAGATCGATAAGTAAAAAAGAAAATTGGATAAGAAAAAGAAAAGTAAAAAGATTAAAAGAAAAAAAAGAGACCCTTAATCATTTCTAAATTACATTGCTGTAATTACACTACTCTAATTTTGTGAAATTCATTACAAAATGTTCCATGGGACTGCCAACCTGATAAAACAGAAATGCATTTCTAGCCAAGTGGTAGAATCCATTGTTGCCCTAACGATGGTGCTCGACATATGTAAATCGTAGGAAATTAATTTAACAGAAGTTCCGTTCCGTGCTCCGACAGAGCCGGAACGGTAAAGCGATAAAGAGAATCAAGAATGAAAAGAAGATAAGAAGAGAAAATAAAGCTCACAGTGGCCCACTTCCTTGAACAATCCAAGCGAATGGGTGAATGCGAATTCTTTTAGAAATTGCATCGCTATACCTGTATATACACATAGTAGATACTGCGTATCTATTACGCGTGCAGTTTTCATAGCCCGCAGTGCAGCTAGACTCCAGTTATCCTAGGGCCATTTAACGAACCGGATTGACGTACGTAGAATCCTTGTGCTCGGTTAGCGGATGATCGTTGCTCAGATCGAGACGGAGTTGCTGATAATGGCTGTACTTACGTGAGCCACGCAATATGAAAGTTAAAAAAAAAGGTTGAAGATTCTCAGTACATACTGATTGCAGCGTGTCGTAGGGAAACACCTGTTAGGGCACCTGGTATATTTATTTTAAGTATCATGACGTATTTCCTGAAAATGTATAAATCATTAAGCAATTCCCACAATACTGAATGAATGCGAGACGATCCTATTCCTTAATAGGCCTCCACAGTCTGCGTAGGGTCCAACAGGTATGTACGGTCGTTCTCTTTCTGCTCTATTTCTCATTTCTGTTTCTTTCATTGCTCTGTAATGGTGACTGATGTATCATCAGACTCGTGTATAGTTTCGCCTAGGAGAATTTCCAGAGACTTTAAAGCACGGAGCCCTGGGGTATAGTAGAATCCCCATATGCCACAAGGATGGTCAGGTGGAACAGGTTGTTGCCCATAGACGACGTACCATAGCGACGTGCCATAGCCATGGCGGCCATGGAAGGTCTTACCATTTTATGTTTTACCGTTTACCGTTTCTATATGGTATCTTCCCATCTTCGATAGCCTGGGAGAACAACCGGCTTCTAAACAACCCGATCGCGGACGCGCTGGAATCCGTTCCCAACAACTACGGCGACGCGGCTTCTTTATCCTTTATTCTTCTTCTTTCTTCCTCCGTCTCTTCATCCGCCACTACTTTGTTCTTTTAACTTCTTCTACTTGACGAGAGCGTCAGCCGCGATCATCTAGCTGAATAAATTCGCAATGCTTTTCGATATTCCCCTTGTGGATGATGGAGTCACGCCTGAGGTACCAGGATCAGATCTTACTTACTCTACCATATAAGAAACTCGACTTCGTTTTAGTTACCCAGATCATTCCTGAGGCTCGTGCCTTAGGGCGAACGGTGTCGTAAATGCCAAACCCTGAGATTCACGCGTCCATAGGCGAGGTCATTAGAAAGATAAAATAATTAAACTGCTACTTCAAAAGAATTCACATTTTTTGTTTGCAATGGTATTTGTCTTTTGGTCATTGTAAGTTATTCTCCATTTACAAGGATAGCCGGGTTAAGAAGAAAAAAGTATAAAATTTGTTGTTCTTATTATTTATATTTTTTCACCTTCCTTCATCTCGCTCCTAGAGCTCGGGTAATTTTCTAAAGTTTCTAATACCCACGCAGCCACGAGATGAGCTTCTTCTACTGGCTTAATATTTGGCACGTAAACATTAAGCTGCAAAGTTTCTCGACTGCAGCATCAAGGATCCGTACGGTGGATGCAAAATTCTACAGAGTGCGAAGACTTAGGTTGAGAGCCAGTATTTCGGAGAGGTACGTTGGAGGCTGCGTCGGTCGGCAGATCGCAGCATCCCATCGCGAGACGTAAGGATAAACAGGTTTCCTGCGTCCTTATAGAGAGTGAGGAAGGGACGCCAAGGCGAGGCAAGGCGAGACCACTCAACACGCACCGAGATACACCCCATACCTATACCACGGAGTGCTCTCTCTCTCTCTCTCTCTCTCTCTCTCTCTCTCTCTCTCTCTCTCTCTCTCTCTCTCTCTCTCTCTCTCTCTCTCTATCTCTCTCTTTTCTTCTTGTTATCTATGTATGCTTCTCTCTATATATATATATCTCTTCCTTGCTTCTTCGTTGCAAAAGAAACTACACGCGCTACTTTTGCCAAGAACCATTCCCTGCTAGGGCTTACCTGCCTAGTTCATTCACACGCGCCGCTAGCACGGATTCTGTTAACCGGCATCTTCTATCCGCCGAGTTTTCCAGCTTTTTTAAAAAAATTACTTGTTTATTTTCAGTCGCTCTTAAAGATCGAGAATTATTTTCAACAATATTCCGCGACGTTCCAACGTGTTAAAAACATCGATATCCTCGTATTTGTCGCTCAGAACGAAAAGAAGGTTCTCATGATGTGCCGTCTGGATATTGTCGGTTTTTCGGTAAAGCATCGTAAATCCATCAAAGAAGGAATCGGCAATGGTCGGTGTGGCTCGGGACGTATCGAGCGGTGAGACGGGCAGCCGGACAGGCAGTCAGGCAGCAAGAGGACAAGACCCAGCCGACTGCCTCCTCGTAAATATAAACGTGTTTCGCACATTAGTCGAATTAATTAAATGCTAATTATGATCGGGTGGTGGCTCGTCTTGCATACTGATATCAAACGCGATCCACGTTCTCCTCCTATTCCCAATACATACATATGTATATACACATATATCTCCCATCTTATTACTCAACCTCTTCCTTTCTGTATGTGGATATTAGCCCATCCCATATGCATCCACGATATTCTTATTTCCCACCGAAAAGGACACACCGCCAATTTTCCCACACGCACGTCCGTTTCTTTTTTTAATGCAAAACTCAGCACTAAATCGCTAAATATCAGACAGCAATTAAAAGCAGCCATCACGCTACGCATGCACGATCGAATTTACCTTCGTGAGGAGAATCTAATTTCCAAATCGAAAATTCTTATGTGTCTCGGTCAATCGCTACTCGATATCTCATGCTATACACTATATATATACAGCATGCATGGATTCCGAACATATGTGAGAATTATTATCTGTTATTTGAATATACAATTCGAGTAATGGAATTACGTATCTTTTACATACTTCGTTTCTGAATCATTTCATGTAAGTCCTTTTCCAGTACATTAGCACGCACTCCCATGATGCCTCATAGCATCACATGCTTGAGAACTAACAATTACTCGGTCACTGGCACTCGTCTAGTAATCGCCCTTAGTCTGCACATTGAACATGTCAGTTGCACGAAGTTGTAGGTTGTAATTACACCGGATCGTGGTTCGCTCCTTATCCTGGATATCGAGTAGTTATAAGCTACGAGGTATATATATATATGTTGAAAATTCCATCTAGCATTAATAATAATAATCCTCTGGGATGCACTTGGGGGTTGTGCAGCGGTGGAAGTAGGAAGAGGTGAATACAGTGGGAAGAGAAGAAAGATGGAGGTCAGTAAATTGGGTCACGTTCAGCTAGGAAGTCGACTAATTATTCAAACGATTATCTAAGCGGCTTTATTCTGGTAAAATAGAAACTCGAGCCTTTTCCAGAACGGAAATGGTCACCGATTGCGTATTAACGGTAACGCGGCTTTTCTTACTAGAGCAAAGTAATTTTTTACGTTCGGTGTTAGCTTTGTTCGTTTTTTTCGTGTTAATAGAAAATTATTTTATTAACGAATGGACGAAAAATAAAGCGTTTCATTAGTTGCGTAAGACTGAATGATTTATTCAAAAATAAACTGTTCGGTGTTATCGTACATGTAATTTATTGAAAATTATACTAAATAGAATTCCGGGACTTTATTCTCACGCGAAAATCTACGTGCATAACTACCATCGTGAGTTAAGGAATTTCAGTGAAATTACTTCGCAGTCTTATGCTTTTTAAGGGTCTATAATAGTACGCGAGCCTATTTCGTACAGTATATGTTCGTTGCATGGAAAGATGGTTTAATGATAACTCGTGCATTACCTCGCGCTGGTAGCGAAACTCCGGTGTAATTTCACCAACATAAGGAAACGTGTAATCAGAAAATTACGAGCAAATCATCGGGCTCGCACCTTTCGGTTAGCCCAGCACTGATTGTCTTTCTGAAGAAGATGCCGGCCAAATGTAAAAAGATAAGCACGGCAACCGCGATGACTTTCGAATCCAACGACTCTTCTTGATATTCCCTACCTTAGGTAAAAAAAAAAGCGAAAGAGGTACGCCACACCAAGAACTCGAATGTAATTTGTTTTCACAGTAACCACTTGAAAAAACGGCGTGGATAACGATCCCCTGCTGGGAATAAGATTTTCCTCGATTCTTATCGTCACTCTGAGCTTGCGAACAACTTTCAAATGTTTGCTGCGAATGAAAGAGAATTTTATACGTTAACGTATACATGTGTATAGATATGCATAACATTGTTACGACAGGCTAATCATAGTTCAATTATTCTTTCACGTTAAAGAAGAGATGTCACCCTCTCAGCTGACTGCCGTCAAAAGTCAGCTGAGTTTACGCTCTATGAGTCAACTGTCAGCTGTCACTGTCAGCTTGACAACCAATATAACAACATATTTTGTAATTTCTTAATAACACCAGACTCATTAGCATTGGGTCCAATTGTATCGAGTAATTGAATTGTACTTGATAAAAATAATTTCCATCACGATTCAACCCTTACTGTGATCAATTAAAAATTGATTTATATATTATTCATTTACTTCATATCTTTCATGCATACTGAATTGGAAATGGACCTAAATTTCATCAGCGTACTTTGGATTATCTATTTGATTTATGTCTACCCTTGCTAAGGAGACACAGGTGGTTGAAAGGGTCGCCCAAGTAATGTCTGACTTTCCTAGGTAACACTTTCCTCGATGTCATCTTATCGGCACATCAAATGGCTCCGGCGTTAACGCGGTGTACGCTAAATGATGCGTGAAGATAACGAAAATGTCTTAGAGCGACCTAGAAATTGGATAGTGACAAGAAAATGATACGAGTATATCTCCGTCTATGTTGGCTATAAGCCGCGCTGGAATTTTTCTACTTTATTTCCACGACCCCGAAAAAAAAAGTCATTTGCCCTTATGCCGTTGAGGTAGATAAACTGTCAAAGCGACAGAGATAACCATTTACCTATATATACTACATATGTGGAGAGGTTGCATATGTGTACCATTAAAATGTAAGGTAACCGGAATATCTGTGACCGCAGTACCGAAATTTATTGTAAAAATCATAAAAAGAAAGGCATATACGAAAATACTGGAATCTGCACTGAGGGTGCCCTGGTTGTAATACGTTTTATGGATTTTTGGAATTTAATAAAAGATTCGCAAAAGGTACGAAGAGCATCACCCTTATAGTAACAACGAGGTCGAGGATAGAATTTCAAGGAAATAAATCGCGAAACGATCCCACCACCCCCTGTGATCCTTGAATAGCAGTGACAGTCTTATTCGGAAATACGTCCAGTGAAATAAGAAGGAAAGTTATGAGGGATGACGAATGAGTGAGGGGATGGGCGGGGGCATCGGGGGTATGGATGGGAATAAGAGGATAAGATAAAACGTTGATCCTGTGCGTATAGGAGGGGTAGTGTTGGGGATCCATTTGAGAGTCGCGGGTTGCTCCCTGAGGATCCAAGAGGGATCAGTCCCTTTGGATCAAAGATGACGGCCGTACGTTCCACGGAGGAGTGCGAGTTACCATAATTTCGTGAGGGTCAAGAAGGAAGAGTTTGAGCCAAGGGCAAAGGCGCATATGAGTCCAACTCTATCTACACTCGAAATAGCTCCTACGCACCTTGAAACTTCCGAACCCTTCAGCAGGGGCATCTGATTCGCATCTTATAAATGTCCAGGATGGACGCCTCGTGGCGCCAGTATATTTTGCAGGCGTCGAAATGAGTCTGAAAAATGGATATGTTTTAGAATTTCATGCGTCTGTGTTATAGCTGGATATACAGGAAGGAATGAAATTTCAAACGGACCGTGTAGACTGAGGCGTAGGTATATATCGTGCGATCTATATTAATACGTAGAAATCATCAAAGAATATTTCATTTCCTATTCTGCTATTGACAAGGTACGAACTTTGCCAATTTGGTGCGTCAATGGTTTCGCTTCTCAGTGTGTGACGTGGTTGGGGGTGTGGTACTCGACAAGGGTAGTCTCGCTCCGAAACACGTGGTTCCGTTAGAGAGTGAGGGGCTTAAATTTTAGGGGTGGCCTTAAACGACCTTCGTGTCGTTACGCAGCGTCGGATCAAACGCAATGAAACCCCATCGTGCTAACTCCATTTGCTCAAAGTTTACGCATCAAATGCACACGGTTGCCATTCGTAGATTTCCAAGGGAGCGACGGGTGACGGAAACAGGAATTACTGGTTGCTCTCGTGAATCTTGTCTCGACGGGATTTGCAATGTCTGGGACATTAAATCGCGTCAAGTAACAAGCCGGCGGCATCGCGTTCAATAGATATATTGGTTAAGTAAATAAATAGTCAGATATCTGGATTACGAAATTTAAATGTTGTCCTACGTGTGCTATCTCGACTGGTATAGTACGCGCCGATGTCAAATTAATGCGGTCGCGAAGTCGATAAATGCCGAACCGATTTGCATAAATACGCCTCGAAAATTGCAAGTGTCACTGGATTGGAGATTTAAATGGATCAGCGTCGCCCGTCCTGGAGTATCACGACTTCTTGTTGCTTTGGTGACTTACTTTGGCAGAAAAGGGACTTACCTAAAAGGATGCTGTAGGCATTATCCTTTTGTCTTTTGTTTCTACCTCAGATCCAATCCTCCTCTGTCCTTTCCGATGTGCTTAGATTTTCCTTATCCGCATTATCTTCCCATCTGAGAAAGCAATAACATTAGCTGGAGTAAAAGTTCAGCGTTAAGAGACGAAAGGCCGTCATTGGTAAAAGAACGCACAACTCGTCCTCGTCATTGTCGTAGTCGTCGGCGTCGTCGTCGACGATGTCGTGTGAAAGGGTGTGCTACGGTAAAGTCGAATACAGAGGAACAACGGACAACCAGCATGGATTCTGGGATTGTCAACTGGGAAGCAGGAGGTGTCGAGTTCACAATAGAAACTTCGTTCACAATGAGAGATCGGAAAGGGGATGTTGGCTCAGTCGTTGGTTATACCTAGGAGCGAGGGTGAAGATGAAAAAAGTGAAAAATATGTTTTCCACGCCGATAAGAGGGATGAGAGACTGAAAATGGGGTTGGGTGGACAATCCAGCAATCCCCCACAAAAGTAACAGTTCTGCAACTGGGTTAAATTTACCGTGGCTCTCATTTCTCTTGGGCACTTTCTAGAAAGGGGGCTGGTTTCTATCAGTCATTGTATTTATCAGTGTTAGTATTGCAGCAAGGGCGTAAAAAAGTCATTCCGTTAAAAATAACCGAAAAAACGAAGAAACAATTGTTCAAGCGCATCGAGTCGAACCGTCACGACGAGAGTGTATTGAGGGTGTTTCGATAATAACGAAGACGTCCCGACGCCCCTCACTTCTCTGGGCGTCGTCCAAAACGCGAAGATAAGAAAAAAATTATTTCCCAATGTCTTCTGTTTTTCCAGGCACGTAGTCGCATCACGAGGAAATGCTAAGGGATTGGTCTGTGTTAGGTTAGGTTCAGGATACCACTCGAGCAACTGTCCTACCCCTAGAAGGACCAGTCGTCCCTCTGGCAGCCCTTAGCTACGTGATCGATATGCGATGTGTTATCTTAGACGTGTCTCTGTATATTCCTTTAGCCTAAGACGAAAATGTTCTTGTTACCCCTGAGGCAGTATTTCTCCTCCCATACATTCCTTTTCGATTTCACCATCTTCCCGCATCGCCCTCTGCAATCCTGCTTGGAACATAATATAAGCTAAATTCATACGATCTTCTGAACTTATTACACGGATGGTATATAGGACAGTTTTATGTGTAGCCTTTTATAAGTCAAGTCCTGTATATCGTAAGACACGCGAGTTAAAAGTGTTATACGAATTGTAAACTTGAGGTGAATCGTAGATGTCGCCACTAAGTCCTTGACGTCATCCCCATTTTCTCTCCGCCCCTCTGTCAAGCTCAGTGCCCGTTGCCGAGTGCAGCGGCTGCGGAATGGCATCAAAGGGCTCAAGGCGGGTTAGAAATTTGCGATTTAATCACAAGCGTGGACAGTCCTGTCGCTGCGACAGATCGTGCCAAACCACGCGATAACAGTGTACCGATAGGACCATTTATTGGCGAGCCACGCGGTTTGCACCTAGTGGGCCAATCATGCTTGATTATTGGAGCTCCATGCCTCGATCAAAGGGGGGTTTATTAAAATAGTGTGAACTGGTCCCAACAAGTATACCCAGACTCAACCACCCACCCCCACCCCTCCCGCAGGGCCCCTCACCAACTTCAATGCGTACACCGCTAGGCCTGTCCAGATGACACAAACCGCTGCTTTCAATACTGGTTACTCTGTGATCCACCCATGTTTGTATCTACACCCCATTCAAACTTCATCGTTCCACGTACGTAACCCGTGCGATCTTTTTTTTGTGTTCCCAACATTTTTTTCACTCTGCCATTCTCTTTTTCCATTCTAGCCGTACCTCGGCCTCGTGACACATCCCTGACCCCAAATTACTCCAGTACATTGTAGTCTCTACCACGAACGCTCGCGTGCAGTTTCCCCTTAATAGGTAGGTACGCTTTCGTATCTCGCAGCGTTCTAGGATCAATGATATATTCCTTCCTTCTTTTCACAATACCTCCGGCCGGCCTCTCATCCACTTCCACTTCATCCACTTTTCTCCCTTTACACCGTCTGCCGATATTTTCTTGACCTTTTGACAATTCCGAGCGTGTAACCTCGTTCCGAAGCATTCTATAAGAAGCGGACTAAACTGGCCTTGTCGCTACTATAGAAATTCTGTAAAATTTGTATGAAAAGGAAATATAATACGGAATCTCAGCACGCTCTGATTATTCAAGTAGTTCTCGAACGGTTCAAGTAGATTATCGTTTTTCGATAGTTACACTGTATGTTTGTTACACGTATCTATCGACTGGACATACTGACACGATTTCATAGTGCTGTGCGTACATGCGCACGGGGACCTACCTATACGTGATCTCTCATGTAAATGCCCACGTATCCTGGATCAGTGTTCTCTACGCATTAGAGAGATTATTTGCAATCAAGCCTCGGGTGCGAAGCATGAATCGGAATGCTTTTGATTGGCGGAGCCAATCTGTGAAGGCAGTGCTACATACTATATAGCTACCCAGTAGATAACGTGGAAGTGTCTCTGGTGTACCAACGCAAATATACTATATCGTGTGATCGTGAATGCGTAGTCGAATTTCTCTACGTGCATCCATTATTCATAGGAATATTGTACTATGCGGGTACGCGAAATGGAAACTAAATGGCGAAAAAAAATATGGCTAAACAAGTGCCGATTACCATTTTTCTTTAATATTCATGCTTATCAATTTTTTTTACACAGGCATTGTTCTACTCTTGAACATTTTTATTTTAGATATACAGTATACGTATCAGAGGGGCTGTATCACTGTAACGTGACATTGAACAATATTTTTTTTTGGGGGTAGTAGTTCTTCTCTTAAACCATTGAAACGTAGTGGATTATAGGGAATGAATGTTATTACTTCTGTGGTCGCTTATTGCGAATGTACATTATGGCGATTTCCGATATGGATGGGTTACTGGAATTGAGGACAATGGAAACTGGACAGCTTATCAACCCCCCCCCCCCCCCCTCTTCCTGGAGTACCAGGTATAAGGGGTAAGTTCCTCGGGGTGAGCTTCTTCAAACTGTTATGAAATAGAAAGCTTCTTTATTTGACGGTGCCGGTTTGTCCCGGCGGAAACGAAAAGCAATCATCTCCCTCTTTATTTCCGTCATCTTCGCCGATTTTACTGTTGCGTTAGGACGGAAAAATAAGTGATTTCGACGCGGAAAAAATAAAACGACCACCGTACGACTTTCCCTTTCTCATACTTTTCTTATGTACCCCTTCCTATATATCTAACTTCCTCTTTTTTTCGTATTTCCAGTATATTTCACTATCTTTCTCATTTCCCTACTCCTGGTGAATTTCTTCTCGCGGATGCCCAATGCCTTCCGTGAGGAAACTATATCTCTCGTCGACGATAGCTCTCTGTCAAGGTTTGTCTTAGTGGGCGTCCCTAGGGAAGCGAGTATGAGAATTTAGAAAAAAAAAGAAATTCTCAAGGAGAAGAGAAAAACAGGAAAATGGCAAAGACTTAGTCATAGACAAACAGTCGGATCGATCAGTCTTCCAGAGATTTATGAAGGGAGTGTGCATATCCCTGTTTTTCTCCTGTATGCCACGGTGTTATTGTGTTTCGAATCTTTCAAGACATAAAAGGAATAACAAACAAAACATCTCAAGATTCTTTTTATGTCCCTTGTCAATAGAGAATTCTGGATATGTCAGTATATCTGATAGAAGTGACCATAGGTCCTTCAATATCCATGGGGATTCCGATAAAAAATCTTCTTGATATAATTTATGTTGAAAATTCACAGACGAAATATTCCAGTAACGCGTGAAAGAATGTTAGGGGAAAAAAATGTTATTTTGAAAAAAATATTTTTACCAATTATATTTATACTTATTTTATGTCATTCCAGGTGAGTAGCCGCTTCTCTTGGCACAAGATTCTGGTTATACGCCTCTTAACGTAAGTAATTACCTGAGGCGATTAGCTCCTTTATATCGGATATTGGTGGTGGACGAACTATCCCAGATTGCCGTTGGGTATATGACCTTAGGTGAATAGCAGCCGGAGGAGGCCATATTCATACCATAGAATAAACCTGCATACATAAGACACATGGCGCAGTACGGTAGTAGAACAGCATCCACGTTTAAACTATTCGTAATGGAGATTCGTCCAGCTGGTTGATGCAATGTACGTACCTGCCTCGTTAATTCAGTGCTTGATGGTGTTTGGCGTGAAAGTGACATAGGTTCATTTATTCAGGAGCTCTCGAGGCGTTCACGGTGCCAGATAAAAAAAAATAAAAAAATCGTGTATACCTATATTACACGTGACATTTTACAAGGTGTGTCGGACGCGAACGTCAAGTGCGTCTGCATTGTCATTCAACATTTATTTCCCTTTTATTTATTTCCTTTTTATCGCTTGCCCCAGTTTCCCGACTTTTACATTTTTATATGCTTTTTAACCCGTGACTAAATGCTCGTAAATATTTTCCTAGATAAACACCATCCACTTTTCCGTTTATCCGTTTACTCGAGCAAACTTATTTTCCTCGACGAGATAAACGGGGTTTAATGTGACGGTAGTGATTAAATTAGGAAATATTAACTTGGGTTATCGATTGGTCATATAATTAGGACAGAGTCGTTTGCTAATTCATACATTCTTCCACGATCCTCTGAGTCACACTTAACCGGTACACGTGGACTGGCAAATATATTTTCTCACCTCTCTTCCAGCAATGCTCTGGTACTCTCTCAGGCAAGAGAGTGGCTGGCGCAGGTCGTTACTTGGTTGAAGATAGGACTCGTTGAGTTCGAAGGAAAGCCAGTCGATAACGGAATCAATACGTAAATACTCGATAAGAGGACAGCATCTTGTAATTGCGGAGTCGTGTCTTCCCTTGGTAATGTTCTTTCTTGGCGCAGGGAATATTGGACCGTGGACACGTTGGTATCTATCGGGTGGTCCGATGGAGTTTGTAAATGAACAATTATACACGGAACGTGTCGTTGAAGAGTGGCGGGAAATTTAAAATGTATAAGGTACTCCCAAGCGTTGTGATTCTGCTTCACTTTGGTACTGTGAGATTATGAAAATTTTTTCCGTTATGAGAAGTTGGACTTTCTTACCGATGAGTTCATCCTCAGGAATTTTTTGGACACCGTGTAGCCAGGGGGGTGTGTACGTATTGCACGAGGAATAAAGATACCGCGTGGGATGCTTTTAGGTATATTTGAACGTCCAGACTTGGTTTCGGGTTATCTTAACGGTCACTCGTTTCCAAGTGTGAATATTACGCGCTTGGCCGTGTGATTTAAGCTTGTTCTTAACCGTCCCTTATCAGCGGACGTTAATCAGATCCTTGTAATAATAAGTAATCCCGTAGGATATAAATTCGGCATAAAGTAAGTGCAGAAAAATATAAAGAGACGAATTATTCGTTCCCGCGCCATCTTCCGCCGAGTGTCTTTAAATATGTCTAATCGTCGAGCGATATATTATGTGAGGTCTTCGGTGTACGTTTTAGTAAAAAAATGAAGCGAAAAAGGAGAGAAAATTATTTCAAAAAATGGAAAATTGGAGCCAACCGTACAATCCGCTGTCCTAACCTAACCCGCCTGTCCAGCCTGGCTATAACAGACGCGCTAAAACTGAACGCGAGACTGTTTTTGAAGCGAATACTTCGTCACTGAAAAATTTCGCGCTGCTCGACGTCACGAAAATGCACCGCGGCGCACGGACGTTATTTTGCATGCAAAACTGTGCCTCATGCCGCTAGCGAAGCTACGCAATTATTTTTGTCAGAGCAGAGTGACAAAGTGAGTTCACTCGACCCACGCGTGCAATTAGGGCTTGCGGCTATGGCCCTTTTAATTTATCCGTAAATAATGAGACCAATCAGCCACATCGGAAACGCGATCTCTAATCCGATTGCATTGTTGCTGGATGCCACAGTGATATCCCTCAAAGCAAAATATGGAGAAGTGACGGTTTAGGATATCCTGTGGGTAAATATCTATTTGAAAAAAGCCTTAATTCGTGACTTTCATTCGCGGAAAGTCCATTTCCTGGATGAACTAGCCATTTTCGAATGTTTCCTGATATCACGTTCAACGCGTCACGCGTCTCTGAAAAGCCCAGGGAGGATACCACCCATGATGGAAAAAACATACCGAATTCGATTTCATTGCTATTGGATTTTACGTTACGATTTACAAACTCATAGAAACACCCTGTATACAGGAGGGAAGCTGCGTAAGCTAAGTAGGGAGGGTCGTGGATCGACTCTCGATTGAATTTAGCTTCATTGGTCAAGGGTGGCGACCCAGTTGCTCTATTGATAATGTCGCCGGATGAATAGTAGGTATTGAGATGTGATTAAGTTATTTTCTTAAATCAATTTTCAATTTAGATCCATTGGCAATCATTGAGCGCAGATATACAAGAAGCAATGTTGCCGAACGTAGAGATGCAGATACTTTCCAAAAAATGTATAGTAAAATTGTACCAGCGAATAGATTAAGAGGTAGCTGCGTATTCGGTTGATCGTTGGCCCTATTGCACAATTGATTTGGGAAAGGACAATGGTAATAAGAGGGAGAGGGGAGAATCAACGAGATTGGACGGATTGTCGGTTGTAGTCGCATTACAATACTGGGCGACAGTAGGCTTTGTCGTTAATTAATTCGCAAATGCAATATTAATGGTAAGTAATCAGCCGCACCGTACTCTGCTCGGGAAATCACCTATTACAATTACTAATTACGCAGGGCTCGTAGTGCTCGCTAACTCGAATTTATCCTCTGGAAACGTTACGGGTGATCCGTGCATTTTACGCCGGAACGTTATTCCCACTACTGTTCCTGTTGCTATTCGAATTCGGCTGCAGAAATTTCAGATACGTAAAATTGCCATGGACGTGTCCATCCTGTTGTTACAATCATGCTAGGGTACTGTATATCTGCCATATCCCTATATGCACGTATATACATAGTGGCATACGCATGAAAGCGATTCCCAACCGACTCGTCGAAATCGGAATAGCAGTTAAAAAAAAAGAATTTCAATGGCAAAATGATCGCAGATTTATTTCCATTCTATGCACTAAAATATATATAAAAGAAGTGCATTCAGTAGGGACACTATTTATTATTTATCAAAGACTCCCAAAGAGGTCCCTTACGGCGGACCAGAAATACACTAGGAAATAGTGTAAAAAATATCTTTCAATTAGAGAGGTCCATTGGAAAGCGCAAATGTCTCGCTGAGGAGTATAGAGTTAATTCCAACAATCTTCTCTGGATGTTCGATACAATCCGGACTTTTTAGTATTTTAATATACCATCGGCCGGAAGCCGCTTTCGTCCGGCTCCGTCACGCTTTCCCATTGGCTAGTCTCAGCTTAATGGCGCTTTGAAGCGTTCATCGTTTGATGGGTTTGCCGATGTCATAATACGCCCCACAGCTATATGCTTACTAGCGAAATCGACTCCATAAGCTATGCGAGCATTTGGACTCGCAAGGGGGTGGCATTATGAACTAAACATTTGAACGCGGAAATCCTACCCTTCTAGTTAGGTACACCCCATGCCTGAAGCCCTTTGTGAGATTGGCCAGTATATACCAGTAAAAGCGTACTTCAATCCATTGTGTGTTAAAATCATTTGATACTAAATACACTTAATGACTTTATAAGCTACTTTTCAAAATCCATCCAACGTCAAAGCGTCATATGAAATAAATCTCAGCACAAAAGATTCGCATAGCGTTAATATTTTTATTATTTATTAGTACCGAGTATTCATCCCCTATACCTTATCCGAACATGACCTTGCAGATGCATTAATTAACCTAAAAATCTCTACTACATTTGGCACTCATTGCTCAGGATTTTTCTTTTCGAGTCTCCATCATACACCCACCTAATCTCTATCCAGAGGAGGATATATATATGCGCAAGAAACATAATGGAGTGCCTTTAGCTACCATAAGGACCCAAGACTTGAAGCATAGGATGGTATACGGCCTGGGGGTGAACGGAAACGCCAAAGCCGTCTCCGGATATTGAAAATACCGTGAGAGCCTTTGGACGCACAAACCTCCTCTATACCGTCTCAGCCATGCTATGCCATTCGCATCAGGCCTGGAGTTATGTCGAGTACAGGGTTTGTGTTATACGGGCGGCTAGCCTATGGGGTAGTTGCGGGGTACCAACACGTAGCCAAGTATAAACGCGAGTGGTACGGTAAGTCATAAACAGTTAAATACGTGCGTGTTGCATTGACGGTGAAGGTTGTTGAGAGAGTTTGGGGGCGGGGGGCGGTTGGGAGAGCGAGTAGGTATTACCTACAGGTTTATATGGGGCGAACATTCGGCTACGGTATGTCGATGTGACACGGGGTGGAATGGTTTGGAGAACAACGAAGAGGGTGAGTACGCCGGTAGTAAAACGGTAAACGCTATTAACCCTCGTGCATGATATTCCTGCACGAATATGCAATTCCTGAACGGATGAGAACTTAATTACAGTTATAACCGTATTGGCCCACAAGCACAATAAACGGTCAAGGGTGGCGGAGGGTAGGTGGGTGGGGGGTGTATGTGACAATTGTATCGGGGTAAATTTTACTGTAAATTTTCTTTGAAATTTTATTACGAAAAATACCCCTAAGTAGTCACACGTGATGGATATAGAAAGTAGTTTTCAGTATTTTGTGCTAGTGATATTTTTTTTATTTACTTTCTGATAGAATCTAGAGAATTAAGAGCTACGGATATAGAACTAGGGAAATTGTATGCGCAACACGTTTAACCGTTTAACGCGTCTTGAACGGAGGGTTAATTGGTAACAGGACGAAATTGGGCCTGATATTTGAACGGGTGTTGCGTACGGATTATGTAGTGGTAGGTACAGGGGGTACCTGGCTATGACAGGTGGTAACACTTGCTCGCAATGACAGCCTTTGACCACTATACACAACCCCTGTGTCGTGCTACCAGTTTGATACCACCCTCAGGTCGTTCTATAGCTTGCGTCAATGCTACCCCTACTATACGTATACGCCCTACTGCTACCTGCTGCTTAACCTACCATCCTAGCTTTCATTGTACCTCGCTTTGTATCCAGGAACTGGAGTAACATCACCTTTGACCATGTCCAGTACACGTTGACTCACCCTTATGGTGTCAGATACTCTTTAACACTGTTGCCGCCACATCCCTTACGAACCGTGCGTCAACGAACTTGCCCGGAAATAGAGTGAAGCGAGCCAAAAAATTTTTGCTAGCCTTTGATTTAAACTTGTCTTGCTCACAACTTTGTGGTGTATCTGGTATATGCTACTTTTTGTGTTGGTTGGATAATAAATTAATTTACAGACAATTTTTGTTCTCAACACATGTGCTCTTATTTGATCTTTTTCTTTTTGCTAATTTTTACGTGGCGATTAAAATAAACTGTCATCTCCGTCTAGTACTTTTTCAGACCCGTTGTCATTGCGACGTAAGACCGGGGGATGCTTTAGCAATTTTTATTTACGCAACTCTTGGGTATTTTTAAATCACGGAGAATTATGGGACGTTTAAATTTTTGTTTCCCTTGAAATTTTCTACGATCTCATAAATAAAGCCACGGGTGTCTACCCAAGGCACTTTGCCGATGATCTCTTCTCGATTCTTCTGGATATACACCGCGCATGATCGCGGTACGAAATCTCAGTCAAGATACTATTTACGAGCATCCTTCACGGGTTACTGGATAATATCTCATTCTATTTTTAAGAAAGATCGGATTAATTGGTACGCTGGTAGAGAATTGATGGCGTCTCCCGTAACGGAAAGAAATCGACGCAGCTACCTACCTGTGCTCTCACTATAGTCAATATAGATATACGGACGTACCCTGTACATGCTAGTACGTACCGATACTCGTTTATAATAGCTGCCCGGTAGAGGCGCGATTAAACCGGCGTGATTCGAATTCGAAGTACCTAGGTATATATACACTGACTGCAGCAGAATATGTAGACGATGCTGCGGCAGGAGAGAATTTCGTGATGCGCCCCTTAGCAGAACACTATTTTCAATGGGGCATTATCGGGCAGGGAATATCCTGAGGTTTCGACGTGAAACGAGACGTCGGCATTTCCAGGAAGCATGCAACAAACAACGAAACTGCTAAGGAAACCGGAAAGCAGGCAGGCAGGCAGGCAGGATAACGGAAAGCAGTCTGCTAGTCGGTATTTGCGGTTGGTCTGCTTCGTGCGCAAGATAATGACATGCTTATTGTTCAGGTGAAATGACGTTTCTTATCGGCAACGTTATAGCTGGCAAATAGCAGGCTAAACCCAATGGCGAAAGTTCGGCTTGTTCCAGAGGGTCAGGAAGCGGATGGGTAGCTACCGGGAAACTTGTAGCCAGCCGAAAGGAAATTAATTCCGGGAAGCTTCTTGAGGAAAGTCAAGTGAAAGCCTTCGTTAATTAGACTGCGGTTAATCCCTTTTCTCTTCTAGGCGCGCGGTGCTCTCTGGCTGTTCTCCTTTATTGTCTCGGCGGGGTTGTATTGCTATTACTATGCGAACGGGTACCGTTGAGAAATTCAAATTCTTTTTTTTTTCCCGCCACCCATGCACCAACTTCACTATACCTATCCATCCTTGGTATAGTGTATCCTTGTATCTCTCTATACGTACTTCTACCCTTCTATGCTCATCTTCTTGTACTATAGAGACAAACTAGGTCAGTCAGCTTTTCTACTCTCGTTTGCCTTTCCGCAACCTCCTCCGGGAGCACTCCGTAGTCTTGATTTCCCAGAATTTAGAAAACAACGAGAACAATCTCAGCATCCTTAGTCTTTTGTCGCCCAGAAGGAATCTTGGTGTATCCTTCTGTGGTACACGGGAGCATTTAACGCGCAATCCTTTATACGTGCTGGTACACGTACCTATGTACGTGCCACTGGCCAAAGAACCGGGCGGCCATTATCCGGGAGAAATGTTGCGAAAATAGTCGAGGTAAAGCGAAAACGAGGAAAAATTGCCTATGTCGGAACTCTGACTACCGTGATAGCGACTGTAGCCTAGCCACTGAAATATGTGCAGACTGCGAGGTTTAGTTGGGAGTCGTAACCGGGTGGTCAAGGGGTAGGCTGGGAGGGTAGTAGGAATGCATAATTACAAATGTAATTTATAAAAAAGTCCCGCCTGGAAAACTAGTGAAAAACTATTGTTTCTTTTTCTGTATCCCGTGTTATTTTATTCGCGTAATGTCGAAAAATGGGACAACAGCGTCACATCTACTACTGGTGTAACTACCAAATGTAACCGCAAGATCCTCCTGTAGTCTTTTATGGTAAATTTGCACATGTGTGGAAGGCCACGCGTGCACACGCGATACGCGGCCGAAGCCGCTGTACAAAGTTAATTTCTTTATAATCCGCCAGAAAATTTTTGCATCGCGAGAAATTTATTAGAGAAATTAGGGAAATTAGCAGGGGCTATTGTGAATGCGGTTGGTATTCGTCCCATGCTTCATTTTTTTTCTTTCCTTTTTCTACCTTTTATTATTTATGCTCTCGCGACTCTTAACGTTTATTCTGCTCATTTCTTTATCAGACCGACATTGTTTTTTTTTCGCCACCAATCGAAATCATTGATATGGAATTTTTTGCTTGCAAATCGTATGATTCCCAACCGAGAAATATGCTCGAATGTGCTAACGAGCAAAGGACAAATAAATCCGATTCCACGTTGCCCGGCGAAATTCGCAAGAGGAAACGCGTATCGATAAATCAAAACGTTTCGATACGGAAATGAAAAACGTCCACGTTCGAATGCATTTAGCATCGACGCGCATAGTTGCGTGTTTGTCTCAGCGAGCAAACGCTACTCTCAATTGTAGCACCGAGTTTCGTCTCGTTCGTCTCTACGCGAATTTACTCAGCGTGTACGTATAGTAATAGCAGATACGCGAGAGCGTATTGGTTGGCAAAGCTGAATAATTCTACGTTACGCTGAAAGTCTCTTTTCACAGTGCGAAATGTGAATATATGTATTTACCGAGATTTCCTGCATCTTTCGTATACTGGCATATGAATAACTGAGGACGCGAACTCTTACAAAGTTTTCAGAAGAATTTTCGAGAATTACGTGTTTTCCAAGCCTCCAATCGATATTGACGATTCATGTGTTTTTACTTAAATAGTAATTTTTATGCCTGATTGGAATATCCTCTTGTATAATTCAATGTCTAATTTGATTAAAAATACATGCATGTATTATACTAATTGATTACGTAATTTATTTTTACGTAATTACGTCTCGATATTTTAAACTTTATACTAATCATACACATTTTATATCCTGTACAGTCATATTCTTTGATTAATTATAATTCTAAGAGAGGTTTAACGACAGTCTAAATAAATGTTTACCCGATATAATTTATATCACTACGCTGGTAATCTGTTTGCATTATAAGTATGGTATACGCCTAGAGTGCATACAGTGTGCATACATTGTTTCACAATTAGTCCGATTAAAAATTTCCCCTTTAATTCACAAGCGACAGAAGTTAGCCGCTTACTCAGACAGTCACTGGTGGCTTTGTCATTATATTAATGCAGTATCCCATAGCTACCAGCCGTCTCTAGTTAACCACCGCCATGCTATTATACCCTTACCAAAGCCCACAGTCTGTATTACCGAACCCCATCCACTACCACCTTTCACGAGAAAACCTTTAATTTTTACCTTTTCCCAGATTCGTTCAGGGATTATCGCGTTGTAAAGCAAATTAAATTAAGTATTCCGTCCGAAAGGACAGATCGAGCCAATCGGTCCATTAACCGTGTAACGAGACTCGTTAAAACATTTCGAAAATTGATGCAATTGATCGTTCATCTCCTATTTCCCCTAACAACTTTTCCTAATTTACTCAACTTTTGCACAATTATCCAATTTCATTGAATTCTTACGTAAAGTGCCATTCATATGATAGTTCCAATTCGTAAAATGAATAGCAGGAATTGTAATGACGTAATTATTATCAGATGAGTGACGAGTATGATAAGGACCAAGAGCGTTTATGATATACAAAATTTTTCTTGTTTGACAAAAAAATGGGCGATGGCTGTAGATATATGACGTATGTGATATTTCTTATTTTTATTTCCTTCCGTATATACACACTGCTTCCTGTCTCGAATACTTCTACTTCATATTTGTCTACCATGTGATTCCACTTTCCTTCGCCAGGCTACCACCTTCTGCACGTTCCCCAAGTACCACGGAGGGTGGTAGGTAGGAAGCTTACTCAGCTCGTGGTGGAACGTTTTCGTTTTCGTCCTGCTGCTACGGAAGAGGTTAAGGGGACGTTTGGGGAGAAGTGAGAGGGAGAGAGAGAGAGAGAGAGAGAGAGAGGAAAGAAGGAGGATAGTTTCTTGAAAGCGATTTTATCCGATACCATTCGAATGCCGATGAAAATAGAAAAGGTATGAAAAATGGAGTTGGGAAATCTGGCAAAAATCATTGCTGCTGCAAATCGGTTTAATATTTTCATATGCGTTTATACGCGTAGCGCAGTTGTCACGTAAATTTTAGAACTCGTGGAAACTGACCTACGCTTGAAAATATTATTCATTTCGCCATTGCGCTTATTTTTTTGCACTGTGTCTACCACGCGTCAGCTGCTGCATTGGCCGATATGTGAAATCGATACGGACGATCCATAGGAACGTTGCCAAATTATTGGCAAGGTTCTCAATATGCGTTATATTGTATGGTATTCCGGTATTCACATACCTATATAAATATTTGCAAATGGTTAAATAAATGAGTAAACTAGTAACAGTGGAAAGCGACACAGGTATAGAGACGCTCCAACAGTCAGAAGAATTCACTAGACTGACAGGGAGAAACCGCGGACCCATGTACGATCGTTTGTTTTATTAAAGAAATCCATTCGCAAATTGGCTGCAGAACGAAGCCGAGTAAATCCTTGATGAGCTTCAAGGAACGAAATGGCATAGGGGTTGAATGTTTCGGGCTGCGCGAAACATTGGGCTTTCAACTGGCTAAGTGCCGGATATGACTCTGCGAGGAAACTTCTGAAGAAATTAAGTTTACTATTCGGATATTTACATCGAATGTAACAGTTCGCGAATACTGAAAGACACTCGTTGATTATTAGTAAGGGCTTCAATAGGAACAATATATGGATCTACGTTCTGTATATTAGTTAAAAATGCTCAGTGTGAATCAGTAAATTTGAAGCACTCTACGCCATCTGTGGAGTCAGTGGTCGAGTTACTGGATCCTCTGGAATGAATACATGGAACAAAGGTACGATGGCAAACAGAGGTAGTATACCGATAAAATATAGAAAAAAATTAAAATGAGTAAAAAAAATTACACGAGCTCACTCTGTTGTACCAACTCTTCAGTCATTGAAAAACAGACCCGCCACGCTCTATGTCATTGTTCGAGACTTTCGGGTGTTTCGATATGCGCATCGAAGTAATAAAAAAAAAAAAGTAATTGTAACGCTGGCTGTTATATACGTATATATCAGTTCCAAGGGGATACAATAGGGGGAGAATTTAAAATATCGAGTGTAACGATGTATAATTTTGAATAAAATGAAAGTCTAGTGCTCCATTGCGAATTACGCAATTATTTTATTTCAGAATTTACGATGATGCTTTTTAATGATGTATCTAGCATGTTATGATACAGCGAAGTGCCTCTGAAATGTTTTAGGGGTGTTTTTGAGATTGGTATATGTATAGCAGGTTTATCGAAAAGAAAGGGATGCGTAGATATATGCTTCGAGCGTTATGCAAAAATCTGACAGCATCAATGGGGAAGCTGCTAGACACGAGTATTTTGGGGTTGTTTCGCCTGCGCGAAAACACGTACCGATGTCTTCAGAACGAAGAGAGACACTGGGTAGGCAAATTTTCATCATTGCCAGGGAAAAAATGCGGGCGGAATCTCCTTTCGGCCAGAAGCGGAGACCGTTTGCATTAATTTGAATGGGAATTGCCGTGCCTGTAACCCTCCACTTCACTACGCCACGCCTTTTCAACCCTCAACCGTCCTTACCCACCCCCTGGCTCTCATCACTTCTCGCTGTTTGTTATCCCAAGAAACTCTCCTTATTTCCCCGTTATCTGCGGCTCATGCCAGCTACGAACTTTAGACCCGTTCGCCGCCAAGACAAACCCTTCTCGAAATTCCTACACGATTTCATCGCACCCTTAAACTGTTACCCTTGCAGCAGAGAACTCAATTCACACGTATATATCTGAGCATGACAGTATAATGGTCCGTTAAGCTTGGACGAACAGAACAATAATTGTGACAAGGAATGAATAAATATAACAAAAAAGAATGTGAAAGAAGAAACGAAACCACTCCCCGAGAGTAATAGTTAATTTATATTCAAATGAACGATATTTTTCGTGCCATCCACGGTACGGAAATAAACGCGACCATTAATTAGGGGTTTCGGTCCGTAGCAGAAGTGTCGGAGATGGCGCCATGCGTTTACGTGACCGTCCACGTGTGTATATCTATAAGGGGTGTAGGGGCTAAGGGTGGCAAAGGGAGTAAAGCGAGATGGTACCCAGCTACAGGGAGAGGAGGACCTAATGGGTAATGGAAGCGAGTCGTCAGTGCCAGGAGCATATTCCGCTAAATCAAAAGCAGCCCCCGTACTATTGCTCACTCGATGGCTGAGGGTGTGGGTACGTAGGGGGTGAGTATGCAGGGTGCATCATGGCAAGAGGATGAGAGGTGGAACCCGTGATTTAACTCTCACGATACCCTACAAGGACAGCAGGTGACCCCTCCCCCCTTAACCCACCCACCCTCCAACCCCAAGTTCTAGGTCTATCCTGCGACTGTCAACCTTGCCTGATTTACCACCCAAGAAGGGTAGCGAACAACCCTCGAGAAACTGTCGTTGTCGATAGACTGCTACGCTTCCTCTATCATTAAGGGGGATTACATTTTCCGGAGCTGGAAAGCCTTTTGGCGGTTCTAGTGGGTCCATCGAGTCAGGAAGAGGGAGTCTACGTCCCAAGGAAAGGGCTTTTGCATGGTGTCGAAGGTTCTTCGAGATGATCCTTTCTAGGTCACGGGAGTCACCCTATCTTAAGTATATCTATAGTAGCTATATAATACATATAGATCCTATATCCACCCCTCTCCCCCACCCCCCGCCATAGGAAGGAGAACTGTCGATTACTTCCTGGCACGCTCTGACCTACCTCTAAGAATCGGTTCCTTGAGGGTAGCAGTAGGGTGAGGAGGCACGGTGGACTGGCGGCAGAAATCGGGTTTGCATAAAATATTGCTTGAAAAAAAGATTCGAAGAAAGCGCGTCCGGGATGCTGAATGAACGAAGACTGTGATTCGCTTGGGCGAACGGCGTAATGTATGCCGGAGGGTTCTAGTGTCACGTCAGGTCTTCCAATACTAATATAGTTATATGTATAAAGCTCTTCTTTCTATACGGGATAACTCTGTGTGCACATAAACACACACGTGGCCATATACGAGCAATATACATATATGTTTCCCTTTGACCCTTTCATCCCTCCCGCGCTCTTTCGACTGACCTTTCTTACTTTATGGATAAAATCACTAAAATTCTATACCTACTCTATAAACTATCCCGTGCTTTATTTTCCCGGTGAATCTTTCTGATGCCGACGAAATGCAGAATCAAGGGAGCCTTGCGCAGCGCTCGCGTAATACGTTGTATTTCTTATACCCTCAGGCCATCCTTTACCTTCTGTAAGGCTCAACGAACCCTTAGCTATATACACTGCTAGCATGTACTCCGCACTCTGTGTGTTTGGTCGAAGCTCGCGGTCGGCTGGTCGGCAGAACTACATTTTAAATTCAGAACATGAGGTACCAGAACGATTTTCTATTTTCAAACGAAAATATGTTAGCCTTAAATCTCTTTAAAGCATATCATTCGCGAGAATATATTTGAGTGGTGTACGAAGACCGGAGAAAACACGAAACGAGTCTAATGAATAGAAACGAAGTTAATTACCGTTTCGTCCGCAAGACCCAGTAAAGAAGTACCTAGTGAAAACTCATGGCTAGGTAATATATGGGTATATGTATAGAGGTATATATGTACATATGGACATATTAATTCTGATCGCCAGGCGTAGGCAGTCATGAGAGGAGCGTAAGAAGGGATGTAGATGAAAAAGAAAGAAGAGGAGAGCAAAGAGAGAGCGAGAGAGAGAGAGAGAGAGAGAGAGAGAGAGAGAGAGAGAGAGAGAGTGAAGAGAAGGGATGGGGAGCACCGTGGCAGGCATTAATGAGCGCTCTAATTAAAACACCGGCTAATGAGAATATATTAGAACGATGCTGCCTGTTTTGCACGCACGTGGGATCCATGTGAAACCTATATGGTTATATATATATACACACACACATACTTATCTATGTATATAGATATATACCTGTACCAAACCGTCTGTACAACCGCGTTCACGGTCCGATGGCCAGGGATTGATATGGGAATCGATAGATATAATAATGTTGATTATCCGCAGGGGAAGTTCTCTCCTGCGAACCGGCGAAATCGAGGGAAGAGGCTGTTGCATAACCGACGGAGAAACAGTATTGGATATAGGTAGTGGATTGATTATCCTAACGCTCTGCACGACCCGCTCCTCACCGTTCAATCCTCATCCGGGATATTCAGTAGATTCAGTGAGCAGGATTTCTCTTGGGCTTATTAACATGTCTGTAGGGTTAATTAATTAATTTATTTCTTTATTTCTTTATTGCATTTCGATCGTATAAAATATTGAATTCATGATTTTCAAAAGAGAAGTAATGAAATTTAACAAGCAGGATATTCTTATTTACTTTTTGCAGTGTATTGGAGATTTGAAAATGTTGGTTTGTTTATCATATTGTGTTTTTTATTTTTTATCCCTTCTCTACTTCACAAATGATGTAGTTCAAGATATTGTCAATCGTGATTTGTCAATTTTCGAGAAGTACGTAAATCAGTCTTTTTACACCATTGAATTTAGGAAATTAGAACAGCGGTCAATTGAACTACGTGGTTTGGCTTGCCAAGTGCCTATACGAACTCAGTACGTGACATACTTTTCAATGATTCATTCGATGATTCCACTCGATGACGCTGATTGCTTCTGACAAACGAATGTACAGATACATTCATTGTTTTATATACTTCCCTATGTGCATATCGTTATTTATATATTTCTCTCTTTTTTTTTTTCAAATTATCAAACCCCCGTGACTGTACTACGAAATTTCTCTCCAGTAACTTCGTACGAAATGCGGACAGAACAGCTTCCCGCTGTTCGCATCCCGCTGACAATTCTAGCACCTTCGACGCCTAAAATGTCTCGTAAACGATACGGGACGTCCGGTAAACAAATATAGTGTTACATTTTATGAGGCTCGCTGTTGCCTTTATCGCTCCATTAGGACCATGTTATCCGATGAATTTGTTTGCATCTATATTATCGCAAGGATATACGAAGTGGCATTCGATTCCTGTTGCAAGTGAAAGCAGTAGGTAACGGAGAGACATGGCTGCATGGTCGACATCCATACACTGGGTACTTATCCCTAAAAGAAGAGAGAAAATGGCACTGGTCTGTAATTTATTTTTGCGAGAAGAAAATAATGAGTAAAAGTGAAGATAAGCTATAGAGAAATATAGAAAAAAAATAGCCTATCTTATTTAAGGAACTGTTCTTAGGGATTCGAATAAATGCCAAGTAGTCTCGTATACAGTTTATATAGACAGGACGATTATTCTGTTTCAGAGCCAAGTTAATATTTTCTCCTCCAGGAATACATGCGTATTTTTCCTTTTAAGTATTTTCGTAAAAGGTTTCCATTGGTTTGGCCATTGATTTTCATTCGATTAAAACGACTTTCTTCAACGTAAAGTCATCGTTAAAAAGATACCACGAATACTCAATGTGACACGACTTTGTGCTTTTTCAATGAAACCTTTCTGTCTGTACGTAAAGTATTCTTTAAAGCTTCAGTGGTTTCTTTAATAACAAGAGAAACTCGATTGAATCTTTATTACGGCAAAATTATTTTTCTTTTCAGACTTTGAATTATCATCGTTGTGGCAAATTAATGAACGAACGTTTTTGTATGCTATACAGTAATGACGAAAATGTACTCTAATAATAGCCAAGGATATATGTATTAAATACGCGTAGTATGTTCATTGCAAGACTGTAGCAACGACAGCAGGATTCGTTACGTTTATCGATGTTTCAAGTTAACATAAATTACAAGGAAGTTCATAAAAATCTCAAAGGCGAGAATTCTTCGATATATAAAATATCTCGCATGAGTTTATCAAGCCATAAGACTTTCTCATTACGACAGCCGAGCCATCGGTAGGACTTATAAAATCCAGAGGGTGCCTGCTTGGGATCCTCATATTTCTTACATCTTATGTCGTCATTTGCCCACGTTATACTCACAATTGATAAGTATACAACATAGCAAATGATAAGGAACAAGTATCTCGTTTACCACGTATAAACGAACCATTTATTCGCACACTCTAGCACATACGTTGCTTTAGTAACTATGGTATCACGTGTGTAGAATGCTAGTAGAAATTCAGACATTCTTTTTTTTATAGTCCAATTGGATTTTCCATCTAGGCACCCTATGTCTTTTATATATATTATGGGTATGGATTTCTTTAGGTGGATTCGAATGGGTTCCTATATTTACGTGGACGTGCGGTTATCAAAATAAAATTTTTCTAGCAATATAGATTCATTCTGAAATAAATATGCAAACTTTCCTGTCAGGGAGATCCCTCAGTCGCCCGTACCCTATCTGCAATATTCGGCTTTGGCAGAGGCCAATATTATTGCCAACCAATGAAAAAAGGGGCTGCTACTAGACTACCTTACTCCGAGCTAGAGGAGTACGACTACCCGATGCCGTAGAAGTCTGAGCTTTCGCTGGGGAGAAAAAACTTACCTACTTACGGAGTTTTATCATAACGGATGGCTAGCCGGTAACGTTGCTCGAGATACAACTGCGCCCAACTATGCAATTTTTCCAGGGGGATGGAAGCTACTGCTTTTTTTTCTTCTAACATTCCGATTCTTTACATTTCAGATTTGACCCAGTGGGTATAACCATTATAGCTATATTGGTTTTTGGGGAGGATTTCTTTATTATTATTTCCTTTGAAACGGATAAGGAGATCTGCCTTCTCATTGACTTATAGGTTATGTTTTAAGCGGATCGAAATTCCAATTGGACCTAACAATTCGATATATGGGAACTTGACGGTTATCATTTGAGATATTTTTATTAGGTACGATAACAAGTTTTTTTTTTCGCGTGACTGATTACCGTAATTTTGTCGGAAGTAGAGCGTAAGTAATGCCGAACGTAAATTCGATGTTTCAAGGGTAAGAGAGTGCAATGTAACCAATAAAAAGGATTGAGTTTTATATTAGATAATTCCAATTACAGTCGTTTCCCACTCTTTTCTTACAGTGGGAAAGATCAGAGGCACTGTCGACGTTCCGGCTCCTTTGAGAGAGCGCCATTACTTGCCGACGTCTTTTATTTGCACTATCCTGGACGTGAGCTCTCGGTATTTAGCGAAATAAAACCAACGAACCGGTGCTAGGAGACAAAGATACCTAAGGGATGGGACCTGGCTAACGGCGTGATTTAATTAACTTGGATGTCTCCCTTTCTTAATCCTTGGTTATCAAATATCCTTTGCTACATAGACAGAAATCTTTTTCTCTCTTTCTCTTGTAGCAATAGTAGTTTCTCTCATATTATGCACATGTGTACAGGGTTATTCAAAACTATTGCAACAAGTGAAGTTTAGCCATTTGATTTCTATACCAGAACCACCTTTAGGTGGTACAATACTCCAGTGTATACCTATGTATACCAATGAATATCTTGAAACTCATTAAAACAATTCAAGTTTTGGGTTTCATTAAATCCTCAAATTCTAAAAATATCAGATTTCATGTAATATTGACACTCTTGCATGAAAGTTTAATTTAGCCTCGACAATCTGTTTAAATAGACTTTGGCAACTTATGCGTCTTAACGCTGATCAAGGGATCGTAAATTGATAAAAGCATACCGGACGTGTAATTGAGTGGAAAGCAGGTAGGTACCTATATGCATCTGAAGCGAGTAGAGAAAATTCAAGGCATGTTTGTGTGCCGAGGTAGCAAGAAGGAACTGCCGTAAAACAAAAGGCGAACCTGTCGGACAGAGTGATAAGAAAGTCCCAATGACGCCATCTGGAACCCTCTTTACGGCATTATCTTCTGTAGAACGTAGATATACATGGATAGTGACAGTGACTTTTCTGCTTAGAAGAATCAAGAAGCATTTTTCTTTCTTTGACGTCCTCCAGTAAACCATTTCACCTCACGCTGTAGCTTCTCTCCACTTCGTAATACACTCAGAGTCTATGGCGACGTTATCTACCCATCCACCAGCAGCCACGCAATTCACCCCTGGGAATCGCACTCCTACGCTCGACTTCTCATTTCAACCCCACAAAAGAGCCTTTTGATCGCACCGCGGCAATAGACTTCTTTTTCTCCGTTTCGCATCTTAGTATCGTAGATAACATAGATACCTACCTAACCGTCCATCCATGCAAAATGGACAGCGTATGCTTTGTTTCGTTTCAAATTGCGCAGTCTATACTATTGACAGCCGTTACCGATTTCAGTGCAGTACCAGACAGTCCACAAACTTGTCCGAGAATCCGGGTGTGCTTTATCAGAAACCAGTTAGGAAACTCTGTCTAATGTCGCTGCGGCTTTTGACGACCGTTCATTCGCATAATTACGCCAGAATTGGTCTCCCCTCTCTATTTATGTATAAATTCGTATACTATGTCTAACCGGGTATATACTATTCAGAAGGACTTCACAGTGACAGACTTAAATAGTGTTTCAAGATGGGTGAGATTCCTCTTTAATAAGCGGGTACCTAACTACGTTTCTGTTATATAAATATATATTTCGTATATTACTATTTAGTATATTATGTAAATAAATAGATATACATATATGCAGATATACTAGCTTGGGTTGCATTCAGTGCGTATTTAGTGTAGCAGTAACTAGGAATTCTTGCGTTGGGAGAATTCTGGATAGAGGCTGCTGCGTCCAAACTTGGTTGAATAAGCTAATGCAATCAAACGGGCGAAAGCGCTACTTACAACTTTGCCTACTGCATTCTGGGATGCAGCGGCGGTTATGAGGGGTGATAGCGGGCGCAGAGTCTCAGCTTGGTTTACTGGGATTTTACATGGAGTAAGGTATCGCATGCTCACATTAAAACTCATCAACCGTAAACATCGTTTCTGGTCTTGTCCATCGTTCCATCTGCTATAAAAATTTTGATTTGGCACCAGATGTCTCAGTTTTCAACACGTTAAAAAAATCCTTTCCGACCGATTTTCCAAAATTTCAAATTTGCTGTTCACGTACTGTTCCCAGGTGCATGCGAACGTGTCTTAATCTATAGAATCGTATATACCAGAGTCTCGTGCATATGAATAAATCTCTAGTCTACCTTTGGAATAGCTTGATCAGAAATCTTCCCATGCATGGATTCCTTTACCGATACTCGACGAGGTCTTACAATGTCAACTGGTTATTTAGGCCAGGAACTCGGGAACGATTCATGCCCAAGATGCACACCACGATGTTCAAAGACGGCCGCTCATACATCATTCATAGCACATTGGTGGAGAACACACAAGACGCTCGTGAAACGGCTGTCCTTAAGGATCTTAATGTTTCAACTTCTTAGTGGATACCTGAATCGCGTAATTAGTGGATCGTGTGCCGAGTTGGTACGCATGAAAATTAGTATCCCTGGCACGGTTTAGAGAATAGTGGCTCTTCTTATCGAATTAAACATAAGACCGCTCTTGATAAAAGAATCACGCTTACGTACTACTGTGTACCAACGTATATGCATACGCCAGGTATATGGGTAGGACGAAAAGCTTGAGCTTAAGAAATTTTTTTTTCACAATATGTATATACACACACACATACAGCATATGTGGACCGAATTGACATTCCAGTCACGAGTTAACGCCGACACCCTCAGTTTTGTGATATTCGTCCCTTATCGAAAGGTTAGCTGCTATATCAACGTAAAAGAGTATCCAACCCCTGGTTGAGGGTTGATGTATCGTCCCGGAACGTCGATACTAATTATTTGCAGATAAAATTCATTACTCAGGTGTGATTAATGAGGAGACAGCAGAACCACCCTCTGCATTCGACCTCCTCGACGTTATCCTCTCCAAGTGGCAGGGGGTGGATATGCTTTTACGAGGGATGAAATGGCGACGCGGTTATTATCGCGCGAGGAAAAAGCCCAACAATGAGTCTCGCTCCAGTAGAGATACCTCTATAGGTATACCGATCTAAATACATCTCATGATCCAATGATTGATCACCAACGTAATCGGATGCGTCAGGAGATTCAATTGTCCGCAAAACAGATACGAAGCATTTTGATAACAAAAAAAATTGAGTAGGTACACAAATAAAACTATTTGAACCTCAAACAACGTTATCACGTCGATAGTCCTAAATTATAGCAAGGCATTAGTATAATGCAGTCGTAACATTATCGTTACCATATTCATACGGGGTTATTTGGCTGATGACAATTCTATTGGTATAATCCAGCAGCTCGATTACACAGGTAAATTCGCAGATGTTTATTAATTATTAGTTTGTTTGCTACCCTCGTTAACTGACTGTCTATTGCGTTGGCCCAGGACCGTGCCAAGTGTTCCATAGTATGTATCCAGCAAGGGGGGTGCTAGAGCCTGGATTTTGGGGGTGTTGAAACAGGACGCTTCATCTGCTTACATATACAGAATAGATGGGAGGATCTACCCACAAGAAGAAGCTGCAGGAACAGCAAAGGGGTTGCTGTCAAGAAAATTTTTGTGTGCTTTCCCCAGGGTAGGTAAAGCGAAATAGAATGGAGTTACCCGGTATATTGATGTTACATATTAAAGTTAAACAATTACCTGGCTTAACACGGTATACGCGTTCGGGCTGTATGGCTCCGTGGGAGAGTAATATGTCGTGTTCCCGTAATCCCGCACAAACTCGGGCAATAATTTTAAATCAAACACGCACGCCATGAAAATAATTTATGCCGCATGCCAGAGCGTTGCGCGCTAATCGAAACTGGGAACGCGAATCAGTACCGGTAATACGTTATTTTTAAACGTTCCCAGCATTTCCTGAATATTATTAAAACGCATTGCACAGTTTATCGTCCTGACGACGTGCAAATTGTGCTTGGGTACTTACATTATTGTATAATTATATATTGTGTGGTGGCCTTGTGTGTTATGGATTTTACCTGTTTGTATATGAAAGAAGTGAGATTGCGCAACTTTGAATTTTTCTTAACTGTAAAGAACGTGCGGCTGTTTGCTCGATCAACGTAAGTCAAACTTCGACTGTTCGATGGGTGCTCTTGAAAAACTTTACGAAAAGACATTCAAGTCCACTTTCTTCTGTAAATATGAGGCTTTCACTGACTTTTTATATATCTAGGATAATATATATATATATATATATATATATATATATATAATAGAAATTCACAATTTTATTTAAAATTATACTATGGAGGTTATACGTCCAATAGAGATTTTTTATATGTGCCATTTTACCCACTCGGAAAGGATTAACCTGCAATATGTTTTTCAGTAAAGTACCCAGCAGTTATTCGCATATCGAGAATACGCAGCAATCTCGTATAGTACGTTGGGGCTAATCCTTTTTTTTGCATAAAATCCCTTATTGTCAACGCACAGAATAAAGCGTTGATCTTTCAGTATGCGAGGAGATATGATATTCTATGTAACGAAAATTTTTAACGCGTTTTTCAATTTAATCCCAGTAAATCCTTTGCGAGAGATCGAAAAAGATTTGTCTCGCGCAATTGGCCACGAGGGTTGAATGGGTTCGTCCAATAAAATCGATGGGATAGATAGTCTCTATGGTGTGTGGGATGTGCTTATCGAAAGGCTTTTCACTGAAATTCCCTGCATTGCTATAATCTTCAGGGGCAAATATTGACGTTAGGTTTAAGGAGGAAACTAGAGATGCATTGCGCTCTTACGGAGTAGGTAGGTTCTAGGAGGTCGTAAGAGGCACCGGGTAGTAAGAAAATTCACTGGGTGGTAAAGGCGAAGAGGTTTTCCCCGCACGACATAATAATTGTTTTCACAGCTAATTGTTTAAAAGCTAGGTAAACCCAAGGCACGAACTACGGAAGTAAGGACGTAGACAATCCCCAAGTCAATATTGAATTATGAATTTATTAGCTCCTTCGTTTCCAATGGCGCGAGAGGGTTGGTAAGACTTTCTTGTGGAATTACATAGTGTAGCTATGCTGCTAAAGGTGTACTTTATATCTATATAGAATATATACGTAAACTATATATATGTGTATATATTATATATCGAGTGAACGTAGGTAGGTACATGAGAACTCATCTCGATTGGCTGAATTCTTTTTGCATTTCTTCTCTTCTGTAACAAACCCCCTCGCTTTCACATTGAGGACAGTTCAAAGCTTCCACTTTAAATGAACCCATGCAAAGAGTCGCGCTGCCAGGCTCCCGTCATAGCTGCCTGTTGGGAAACTTTTATTGCTTACCAATTTTCCTATTCACTGGCAATGCGAATTAGCCGTTTGATGGCATCTTAAACATTCGCATTGGCGAATATGGTAAGTTTACTAGATCCTTGCTTACCCATAAACTTCCAGCTGCAAGTTTATCTTTAAAAAGTGGTGATTGACGGACATGATAAAATGTGGATAATTTTTTGTAATATTTTTTTCTTTAATACAGAAATACACTTACTATTTAATTAATTAAAGGGATCGTGAGGATTAATGATTGATTATTTTAAGTATAGTTCCATGCTACATATCGATAATCAATATTCTATTTATGTCCTTATAATTAATGTAAATTACTTTGTGTATAGGATGATACAATTTTTAGGAGAACATTATATGAACACGTATTGGCAATGACGCATAGGGAATATCTACCAGCGACTAATGCGATCCCGACCATCAAGCCGCGTAACTGATTCCGGTTACACAATACTAATCTTTAAAGCCGATTTTAATGAATGAAGCGCCATTAGCCCTGCGCGACAGGCGTATCGCGTATACGGCAGTTACGCTCGTCCTACTGCGATTTTCCACGATTGACGTATGGATGGAAACAAAAGATTTTGGAAAATTTGTTAAGCAAATTTTCAAAATGAACTTTATATATCTATACATCTATATGACGTGGTATCCGTGGCATGGAAAGCTTTTCAGATTTACCGGCAAGTGAAAGCTCGCCGACTCTTTTGTGGCTCGAGGCGAAAATAGAACCCGTGACACGAGGCGAAGAACGAATCTACATTTTTATTTGCATCGAACGATTTGCGATTCCGTTTAAATCGCGCGCGCAACTTGGTACATACACACGCGACTACGCAATTGCTCTAAAGCGAATCCGATTGCGGTATCTACGATTGTAGCATGGAATTGTCATTTGAACTTTTTTTTACTTACAATAATTCTACGAAAGCAATTTTACACTTTCATAAGATATCGTAACTATGCTTCTGTGATTACTGTACTTCGATTATTCGTGCGTCAGAATACGATTTGAATTTACTATTTAATATATATATAGGTACATATAGATTGAACAAACGGAAATTGAATTATCTGCACCTGAAATATCCGATTCACGGAAATATATCGGATGGTTCTATTTCAATAAAGTAGCCAATGCCTGCAAGCAGATCGAACAAACAATGAACAAGATGGAGCGGTTAGGATGACAGCAAGTGACGAATGGCGCTTCTGAGATTCCCAAGCTATTATGTAAATTTCATTAGAGTTTTTACCGCACTGGGTGCTCACGGTGAGGGACCTTCCCTCCCCCCTCCTGGGATTTTATTAGCTCTTGGATTTTTTTATCAGGCAGATTACCAGTCCCTCTATCCCGCGTTATGAAGATATTGACAGTAAGAGGAGAGGGAAAAAAATATACATAGAGAGGACCCCTTTGATTGATGGGAGTCACTGAGGTATCAAGAGAAGTGAATTAAAAAGACAAGATATATCAGAGGAGTAAAGTGGAAGGTACAGGAGGAATCTGCGAGTATCTAGAATCAACAAGATGTCAAAATCCAAACAGTCCTCTTGGAACAAAGAAAAAATATTACGTGATTTTTGTTACATATGATATCAAGTTTTCTTGATTTCAAAACGAACGCAAAAGAATATTATGTAATTTTTATATGGGTGGCAAAGAAATCTAGATCTCGGTATGATCGTACCGAGATCTAGACTTAGATCTAGCTCGATCTACATATATCTGTCAACCTGGAATTGGATGTTTTACCAATATACTGATTTATAAGCTCGGTTTTTTTTGGAATTTAGGAAAGATACGACCTGGCAATAAAGTGTCTTGAATCCACTAGCTATCCCTCAGGACCAAATGCGGAAGGAACTTCTTGGAAAGGGACTCCTCTATATTGACTTCAGAAATACCGATACACTTGCGAGACTGTGTAACTCTGCAAGGGATGTTTTCGTTTTTTCCTTCTTTTTTATTCTCTACTCTTTTTCTTTAAAAAGCAAGGCCATCGTGCGTAGGGAATGTAATTTAGTCAACTGCCAGATATCTACGGTAAAATATATATAAAGCAAGTCAATCCACTTCTACGTAATACACCATCATTATTTGCCAGGCAGCGTATCGATCAAAGTTGGTTTTCCGTTATTACTCGTTATACATTTATTACATTACTTATGACTCGTTAGAGACATGTTATTGACTTATAAATGGCCGTTATTTCCGATCAATCAGTTATTTTACGACTACATATTCAAATAGTACAAGGAGCACTATGTATTAGAGTGCAAACTATCTACGTACATAGTCATTACACGTGGCAAATGACAGACAGAGTAAACAAGAAAAGTATGCATGACGAATGACTTGGAAGTAGTACAGGGAGCGTCAACGGTATCCTAGAGCGTAGACCATTGTCAAGTACAGCCTACATCCCTATTGAACGGAATAATTGACGCGCGCCGCACAAGTCGTAATTGAAATATTTGTCGTAGGAGGGCAGCGCTTGCCGATTATTACTGGAATGGAAGGGGGTAATAGCTGGTATGTGTATTGACGAGGACGTCAGTCTTTCGAGAGCCGATCTCCTAAATCGAGCTCTTGGACGCCGCGTCCTTCCTTCCCACTCACTGTATGTTACAGCTGTCTCTGTTTTTCTCTCTATCTCTCTCTTTCTTGATATCTATTCATCACTGTTACATATTCTTCTTATCTTTCTTCCGAGGTATGTCTTCACTTGATTATCTACTACTTGCTCATTCTTTCTCTCTTCGTGTTACCTATTTTTCCTATTTTCTTTCGCTGGGCTATGATATATATGTCTTCGTGATATCACTCTGGTATCACTGTCAACTCCGCAGTAAATATGCCAAGACGGTTTGAGCGGTGGTGAGTCATGGGTTGGCGCCTGCATCCCTTAGTGCGCTCTCTAGGAGAACGGTCACGTCAATCTGCGTTCGCTTGCGCTACTCCACTTGGCATATGGGTTCACTTAAAGTCACCTGGTCACTTCTAATCACTCTCTGTTGGGAACACTTTGTGCGCTGATCGACGGTTATCGGGGTTCTTCGGAGGCGAGTGAGGTTCCTTACGTCTAACCTGCCATGGCCGAAGGCTTGCGGCGGGAAGTGACGGAGGTTGTAAGCGTTATTGTAGATCTCTAGAGGATCTACCGATTTCAGTTTTTGTAGCTTGACTCCTTTTCCTATTTTTCGAGTCTGCGACACGAACACCGCAGTTGCTTAGTCCAGGCCTTCTCACATAATTCATGTTGCATTTATTTCCTCTCGATTGTTATACTTGTGTCAATTGCCCGCAATCTTTATCATCTTTTTTACATCGGACCTTCAGCCCATTTCACACCATCTTCTCCTACACTCTTTATCCTTTACCACAGTTTTCAAAAAGTCGAAGCAAAGTAAATCAGTCTCCTTAAACGACTGCATAGCAGTCATTTTCAATCGCGCACGAAAATCCGCGTGTTGATCATGTCATAATAGTTAAATATTTAGTCCGTATCTGAAAATAGGTGTGTGCAAAAATAATCTTCAGAATCGAATCGTTAAATCGAGTGTCGCAAGATGGACTGAACCTGTGAGCAACAAACAAGGAAAATTGAGAAGAAGGACCAGAATCAGGTGCATCATTCCGAATGCCAACGTCCAGTGAAGGTGATTTTTTTCTCTTTCTTTTTTACTCGCATTAAACATTTGTGCAATTGCACAATCAAGCGTATACCAGAAGCACAGCATAGCTCTAAGCTACACCTGTGTTAGATTGTGCATACGCATTTTGTAAGTATGCCCGTAGTATAGTACATCCTCATTGGTCCTCTAGGTATACTTTTTGCAAGCCATCAACCCCAAATTCATTGAATCATTGAATAATTTTTACTTATATTATTTAATATATTGTTAACATATAAATTACTACTTAGTACAGTATAATCAATATACACATCGTGCAGATCAATTTGTCAGATATCGTGTTAACATTCTATCTACTATTCCATAATGTATAGACGCTGTAAGGAAAATTGTAGGAAAATCATGAGACCGAGTATACCATAGTCGTAACACAGTTTAAACTTTCGATACTGATTTCCCATAATCCCCTGCAGTCTCCTAAGGTATCAGGACGTCGATAAGTTGCGTTACGAACCATTAGCCTCACACGCTAACGTTACCTTACGACGCTACAAGGTACAACGCGGTGAAACACGATCCTTCCAAGTACAGCTAATCGCTTCATTTTCAGATCGAGTATGTAAAGTATCACGTCATATACCTATATATGAACCTTATACGCAGATAAATCTGCAACCAACCTTAAATGGAATCTTCGAGATTTTCCATAATAAAAACATTTGATTTATTTCTGATGATTTATGGAAAATTTCACCATTCTCACTCTAGAATAAAGTCAAATATTATTCCCTCGTATGAATAAATAGTTGCGTGGGTAAAGTTTTCAATGCGAGGTATTGTCGAGGGTTGGTCAGCGCGAATATAGAGAGTGTAATTGGGTGGGACTGTTAATAGAAAAAGAGCGAAGAATCGAGAGAGTGTGGAGAGTGAGAGTGTCTGTGTGTGTGTGAGAGAGAGAGAGAGAGAATTGGTATGTAAAACGAAAACAATGGCCCTACGCCGGGATTAAGGTAAGCGAATTACTCTTTCACGTGGTAGGACACAATAGCATCGGAGTTACGTAATAATTGCATGCGGGAATCGTGTATTTTGTACGTAATATTAGCCGCTGGCTATTTCGAAAATTCGTGCATGTTATTTCTATATGCTGTTTAATGTTTCGCGTTCGTCTGTTTTTTTTTTTATTACCTTCAACTAGACCCCATCAAGGTTTATAACGTTGTACGTAATAATTGAAGCTCAAGAAGTTAACGATGTTCGTATATACGAAGTATATACGACAGTTATATAGCGTAGTCATGTTAAAATGAAAAGCATCGGTTTCATTGTGAATGTAATTGTAATAAAATGACGTGGAACGCGCTCTATGCTGAGTTATTCATATCTCCCTAACAAGGGAATCATTTTTATTCGGCGTTGAAGCCCGCCTGGATATACGAAAGTCTTTTATGCATATTTTACTGGGAGACATGCGCTTGCGTCATAATACGCAATGAAAATTTTCACCGAAAAATTATTCTTTGAGATATGACTTCTTTTTCCTTTTTATTTCCGTTGAATATATGCATGTGGATACGTATGTGAGAATACTACGATATACGTAAGTTTTAATACGTAGGTATATCGTGACCTGGGTTACCCTCTCGACGATGAACTTTATGAAAATACTTGAGCGCGAATGTGAAAAAGAAATGTGGATCCTCGGAAACAACGTTTGCAAAAGATAAATGCTGTACGGTGCAAGTATTGAAGCTCCTTTCATCCATACTGAACAGTCCATCAGATATATTTTGAACAAATAAAAAGCGATCGATCGGGAATCTAATCAAGAAGGAAGATGAAGGGAATCATAAGTATCCTTTGGTGAATGCATATAGTTATATATTATACATGGCGGCTCGTAGAATTCCCTCTCAGTGGCCATATTGAACGGGCCGATCCTCCCCGTGGCGAAGCCCCTTAACACTTTTACGATTTCCAACGTATTGAAACACGGGTGGAGATCATGTCCCGTCATATTTCCCCATTTTATCGAGGGAGGCGTCGCGACGTACTAGGTGGTGGTCTTTTGGACGGAGATGGAAGAGGAAATTCGAGGAGTAGAGAGAGAGAGAGAGAGAGAGAGAGAGAGAGAGAGAGAGAGAGGGAGGGAGGAAGAGAGATTCATACACAGATAGAGGAACATGCTAGACACTTTAATTATATGTGTTTCACGACAATAAAGAGACTTCGAGCGTTTTCTTTATGGCGAATGGGGAAGTATAAAAGATCGCAGGAAAGCAATATAATTGCGGTGGCCTGCTGAGAGTTGACGTCGTTGGGTTTGAAGATGGGAGTATGGCTGTCGCGTAGGCAGCAGTAGGAAACGAATCTAAGGGAGTGAAGTGGCCGAATGGAATGTAATTCAGGAAGGAAGGAAGTAAGGAAGGAAGGAAGGATGTAAAAATGTAAAGGAGAGGAAAGTCGACGGGGGGGTCGCTGCAGGATCACTTTGCCTTCGGGACGGGTATAGGATGGAAGGGAAGAAGGTAAAAGGGCGGAGTCCTTGTTAAAACAAGTCAGAAGCTCTGGCGCCAACCGAAGGCAGTTTGTAGGCATGACGCGGCCCAGCGGCCATCAACGTTATTCCATCGAGAATCGTAGAGGCGTCTGCACTTCCCGATGGAGTGCGCCACTTGCGACCCTATCGGGACTAGATCGTTCTCGTACGAATCGATATAGTTTAAATGACACGATTCCCGCTCGAGATAAGGGAACTGCCTTGAGCTTCGCTTGGATCGCGGGGGCCAAATAGTCCTCGGCAAAAGGCTGCGACAAGCATTAAGACCGAATGATAAGGCTGTCTTACGGTTACGTGGAGGAAATTGGAAGCAAGTAACTTGACGTATCGTGAGTTGGGCTAGGAAGGTTAGGCGGGTGGGGAAGGGGGGGGGGAGATCGATCCGTGTCCTTAGGGGAGGGAAAAGATGTAGGGAAGTCGATAGTGGTTAAGGGATGATTTTGTTTTTGGGATATGAACTGCAACTGCGTTACCAGCTTGGCATACATACATATATATGTATATAGCTTGTAATATTTGCGCATGCCGTGTGCCCGCTGTACTATTTTTGTTTACTTTCTATATTTTCGAGTTTGTCTTTCTTCATTCGTTAGTGACATTTAGACAGGCAAACTAGTTGGTTTGTAATAAACTATAACTGGAACCACCAGGCGCAATGCACGCACTTCCTGCGTCTAATGCCGCTGTCGCACGAACAAAAGAAAACGGAATTGCTAGTCGCGCTTACGTTATTCCGTGTTATGTGAATAATTTATCTAACTCAAGATCCACGCTTGGATATAATAATGAGGTTTGCCTAAGCTCTCGTGGCACTACTGTACGTCCTATATATTTATCACGAATCGGAAAAAGTTTCCTTGCGGGCAGGTCTGAACTTTGTAATTCAAGTATATATTTAACCTATATATAGATAATCTTTATATTTAATAGATTCTCTAGGCAGACATTGAGAATATGGATGAGTTCTATATTTCTTGTGTGACTTGACCCCCATTTTTATTTCTAAGGATAATCTCTGTACAGTATTGCACGCGTTTACGAAATAGCCTACGGGACAAAGTGGCTTGATTGAATTTTAGATGACAAACGGCTCCTGTTCGATTTTTTAATCAACGTTTTTATCTGATATTTAAAATAGGATCGAACGGGCGATCCTTTGAGAACCTTGACGCCTTCAAGGTGTTGCATTGCACAACGGAATACATAATTCACGCTAGAAATAATCAAGGAATAGTTTTGCTTAAATTCATTAATTTGTTCGTTCATATCACTCTCGGGTCCTGATTCTCGCTTTTGCAATAATTATTAACGAAACGTCAATACTCATCCTTTAAAAATAAAATCTGCCGGATATATAAATGCCATAGAGGGACTGACGGAGGAATAGGGGGGGGTTTAAAGTGGATTTAACTGTCTCGTTACGTTATGTATATATACATATATGAAAGTGGATTTTATGCTGAAATATTTCATTTCCCATGATGCATCCCCATCGTTTGTATCTAGATTTTACAGCTTTGGAGCGTCCCTCGGCCACGTTACTCCGACAAGGACCAAATCCAATACACACAGTGTAGTGAAAAGCAAGCTTGGATTCTCTGCAAGGAAAATATTTATTTTGACAGTAAAATTTTTGGCAAATTAAATAGTGAAAAATATTTACTCCATTGCTCGCATTCATAAAGAGTTCAATTAAAACGAGTATAATTACGTATCGGCAGAACATACCAAAGTAATACCAGCTCACAAAAACGCAAGATTAAAGGAAAGCAAAGAGTCATAAAAATTGTTAATCGTTACGCAAAAAAAATATTCGTGATGCTTTTACACAGTACATATACCTATATTTATCATACAACCGATAGATATACCACAAGGTACATATCGTTCTGGTTTCGTGATACTTTCCAGTTATCGAAGAAAAGTTCTATAGGCAGAAATCCGCGCTCGCATTCCCACCAATTTCAAAACGCTTTTCCACCGGAGCGCCTATAATATATTATACAACGCGGCGTTTCTCGGCGAAACGACATTGCCGAGCGACCCTCAATGCTCTTGGTTCGTACTGGTGTAACTACGGATATCTCAGGGTGAGTAAAATGGTATAGGTATAGCTACCATTCGCGGCGAGAGGTACCAAATGAATACGAATGTTCGTATTAGAATACGGGCAACCGACTTCGTTCGTTATTTATTGTACCGCGTACCGAGCAACCAATTCGCCGTATAGCGGTGCGAGAGCCGTGACTCGGGGACATTAACGGCCTACCATCGATCACTGAAAGTGGAAAAGAAATTCGACTTACGAAGACATTAGGCCTCAGAGCTTTTCTAATGCTTGCTTGAGTGTCGGCTAATACCCAATTTCATCTGATACTCCCGTGATGTGGGAACGGTGCTCAAGTGATTTGTTTCTCGCTTTGTTTTCTTTGATTTCTTTATTAGGAATTTATGCTGTCTTATATTTTTTTTCGCTGTATAGGGTAGTCTGAATTAATTAGTATTACTTTGTACGGTCTAGACTTAGGTACGGTTGCTGGTATTGCGTGTCTAGACTCTTGGTAAAAGCGTATCGCACTGCTAGGTTGGCTGAAATTTATTTGCTTTTTTTTATATTCTTTAGTATTTTGTATATATGGTATGGTGGATGCCTATGTACATTGAAGGTGGAAAGTAGATGAGAGGATATGAATTTCCGGGAAAAAGTGTGCAGAAAGTACTTGAATACTAAAAGGTTACGGGAATCAGGACTGCCTCGGGAATCAGTTCGTTTATATTGGGTTTCTTCGCGTTTTTTTAAGTACGAGAGATTCTTTTTTTTTGCCATTTTAGATAAACTTACCGCTTAATGTCGGAATGAATTCGTATTCGTCTAAGAAGACAGTGTCTCGCGACGAGACGAAAAAGAAGGGAGGAAGATAAACTTGCTAGCAGACGAGAAGGGGAGGCCTGTTTTGTTTGACAAATTTAATTTGGGAAATAAAAATGAATCGTGAATATTTTTACATACGCGTATAATACATTAGACATTTTTTCTTTATTCCCTTGTATCTATGGAATTTTTTATCTCAGGTAAAGAAATGAGGAGGTATTGCGGCTTGCAAAAAAAAAATATGTTAAAGTTTAAACTGTGAATTTATATTTTATTGCTAATTGATTGCCTATACAGTTTCGTTTTTAATATTTGCATTGTAATAATAATTATACTTTTTTGCTTTCAGGTAAGTGTTCTATCGATTAAAAAGCTCGCTAACCAGCACACGACTGATGGAATCTTGCGGTGAGCAATTTAACATGTGTATACTTTTAGGGCATACGTTATACTTGTAGAGCGACATACGATTTTACGGTAGACGACATTAATTTCGCCTTTGCCAGTTTTTCTTGCACGAAACAAAAATTAAATTGGGGCGAGATAGCGCTTCGAATAAATTATATACTTAATTGTGATTCTAAAGCCCTCTCCTCGGGACCTCAACCTACGTGATACATTTTTAATATTGCAGGACATCAATCTCGCATTAGCCTAAATTGAGACTGTATGGAAAAAAAAAAATGAATGAAAGTAAAGCTGAAAGCGCCTGGGGTATCCGATACGCGACATTTTCTAACTGTATAGACTCACCTTGACGTTCCACTTTAAAGAAATAGCTTCGGTACTCTTGACACGTGTTTCGATTAAAAATCTATTTCTTCACGTTCTGTTCCAATTCGATTTTTTATCTTTTTGTCTGCTTCGTTCTACGCCCTCTTCCACTTGAATACATTCATATCGCTAATTACGAATTTATATAGACATGACGCACGAATCAAACGAGGATATCTCGATTAACTTTATTTTTTTTTTAATAAAAAGCCAATTTATCATGAGTTCGTTATTTTTGATAGAAACTTTAATTTGGGGCGTATATAAATGACCATCGGGTGATCGGTTCGTCTAACTACACATATTTATATAACTATTTTTAAATTCGTTAAATTTTATCAGATCGATCCAATAATAGATGAATCTCAGATTTTAAAATATCTTATTAGCATATACTTATTTTTAATTTTATAAATTTTTGCTTTTGATAGTATCAGCCAGTCTTCTATACTATGCCGTATATTACCACGAGAAGTATGTATTTATAAATATAGTGCACTATGCACCCTATAGCATCAGGGTGCATCGGATGCATTTTCGCCGTGTAAGTGCAGGCGGTGTTCTTAACCGAGATGAAAAGTGAAAATTCAATTAGCCTCATGGAAGCAAGAGCGTCGCCGCTTGCCCTGGGAATAAGAGAATACCACGGGAAACTTTTGTAAGAACGAGACATCATAGAAGATCCCCCATGCTTCTCGTCAAGTCAAAGCCATTGATAAAGAGCGTGGAGGAAGCTGAGCTGGTTCTGCTGGGTAGTGATGGTGATGTTGGCTCCAGGTCGACGAAGGACCAAGACACAAGAAAAGGGCTTAGCGTCAGGTCGACGAAGATAGAATGTCGAGGTTGAACCATAGGTCGGGAAGGGGGTGAACCGAAGGGGGGTTGAACAATGCGAGAAATTTTGTCGAGAACAAGAGATCCGATGTTAAACAAGAGATAAAGCGAGATGAGCTGAGTGTTGGCGATGGTGACTCCGGGCTACTGTGCTTACCTGTAGGGATGAGATCAGTCGCTGTAGAAGGGGTTGCAGGACCTTGGATGCTGCTCCGTTTTTCGCACAGCCTTTGACTTTCAGGCTTTTTGGCCACGCGTGCTGCTTACTTTACCTTCCACTTGTTCTCGGTTCTCTTCTCTAATTTTCTCTTCCTTTTCTATGTGGTTCGCTCTCTGTGCATTTACGACACTGGATATCTTTCAGACTTGCTTGAGTAACGGATTTAAACGGCACTTTCGAACAGTTTTCGGATGCTCAATCATGAACATTGATCGTCTATTCAGAATTTACTTTGGTAGATTGCTACCTTGTGATTGATATATGTGGCATGTGGCTTTGGCATATATCTTTGAATTATTTGTTTAAACATTTTTACAATGATTATATGTATTGGTAAACACGCCGTTTCATAAAATTTTGTAAATTTAGCCCTCGATAATTGGCTCGTGAAAAAAAAGGTGGAACAAAGGTTACCAGAAAATTAATTTTCCCCGCGAGTAGTGCTTCGCAGGCTCTATCTGCAGCTTTTTGCGAATTGCGTATACGTATAGCGCGATACTGGATGGGGTAACGAACGGTTAAAGCGCGGGCAAAATAGCTAGAAGCCAAAATTAATGGTAGCCGTGTCGTTGATGGGGTAGATGAGAGGCGTACGACGAGGGTGCTCGTTGGCGGTATAGATAGTAAAATAGCTCGTGGAAAGTAAAAAAAAAGCGACGAAAATACTTGGTAGCTCGTGGAGAAGGGGGACGAAAGAGGGGAAAAAATATACCCCGAGAATCCGATAGTCACGTGGATGCCTCAGATGGTGCGAGCTTCAAGGGGTTTCAATTTTCAAGTAAAATCCTACCCCCCTCCCACCCCTCTCCACCCAACGCCTTTCATATAGTCTCATACCCGTAGTGAAAACCCCCCAAGGGTGGTTACATGGTACGTTTATAAAGAGGTTAAATAGGAATGCCGATGGTTCGAGATTTAATTAAAATTTTTAACTAGCTTTTTCTCGTTCACATGTGACTCTTTTGCCGATTTGCTCATTATTCGCTTTTGTTTTTCGCATTTGCTTCTTAAACAATTTTTTCTTTTTCCCTTTTGCCAATGCGTTACACGTCTCACAATCAGTAATTTTACTATACCTAATTAGCAGAGACACTAGCCAACTCGCAACTGGCTATGCCATAGTCAATTGAAAAGCAAGCACCGCCGCTGACTCTCTTGCTGCAGCATTGGCAGCACTGCTACATTGTTGGCTTAACTGCTCATGGAAAATTGGGTGGGCAAAGCTTTGACAGGTTGTTTGGTAAACAGGAGCTGCGTTGCGTGCAGCACCATCACTATTGGTGATTTGCCAGTGCTGCCTCCCTTTCCGCTTGCGCTGCCATAGAAAATAACACGTCACCGAGTCATTTCGCAATTACTGTGTGGCTCAAAATTTCATGTCTGCCAATAGCACACCTGTAGGATGTAGATGTGAATTGTAGAAATCCATGTATGTCTATTCGCAGAAATGGAGCTTTTTCTTTGATAGATGAACCATGTTTCATGCATATAAAAACTGGTCTGGAGCACTTCTCGATAATGTGTACGATGATTCTGGCTACTTTTTCCTTTAGATTCTATAGAAGTCCATTTACTGTCGGAGCAATCGAAAAATGGCCGACTCTAATGCCAAATAGCGCAGAAGAATGAGTAAGATGGCAATCGAGAAAATTGACATGTTGCTGGTTTAGTCATTAGGCGAATGAGTTCGTGCTCATATATAAACATAGTTATATACATAGATATAAATTCCACCCAAAATATGGAATATGTATGTATATCAATTTTTCTCCAAAACAAAAAGAACACTACCGTAGAATGTCTGACAAAGAAAGGAAGTATCGGTGAAGGAAAAACAGAGCAAGAAAAAGAAAATAGTACGAGAGTCGAAGAATTTTTAGAACAATAGAGTCGTCGATAAGAAGGTGGCCAGACGGTAGTCCTGGAATGAGGATTGCGCACGGGATGAAAGGGTTTCAGGCAAAGGAATAGTAGCTAGAATAGGGAAGCTCCAAGTGGGGAATAGAGTTGCGGTCGTGCTCGGCCATCTTAAAGAGTCCCTGTCCCTGGTACTTTCATCCATTTTAACCAAAGAGAAGCTTTTCTATTTTCGCCAAGCTTTACTTCCATTTAATTCTATTTCTCATTTATTGAGTCGACGCTGTTCTCTCTTTTTTTTTTTCATCGGAACACGCTCTTTACCTTCCGCACGTAGTAGTACCAGGGGATACTTGCCTACCTAACCAGACAGAGGAGAAAAAATTTTCTCGACTATACATATATACATACGTATACGTATATACGAATGAGGCACCTAAGCACATCTCATAAATCCAAAGACGTTCCAAAGAAAGCAGACCGGAGTCTGCCGGAGACAAATGGATGGATTAATGCGATCGATGAGAAATTCGGAATTTTCGGGAAACCCGCATGTCCCCACAGTAAACGGAATTCCAGGGAAAGTCCCTTTCGGCTAAACATTACGAATCGATTAGGACACATTTCACAATAGATCTTTCGTAGGTCTGGCTCCATCACGTGCCTATACTCTTTGCTATCGTCGGCACTAGGCCATACATGTGCTTATGGATATAGGACAACCCATTACATATATTGTTATATACATGTATTACCTAGGGTTGAACCGAAGCACTTCAATCCACATTTTAAGCGACGCTTAGACCGACATCCGGCACGCCGTCAATCCATTCAGACTGACCCCGACGGTTTTAGCTCATCGACGTAGCAGAATAATGAGATTTTGTAAAAGAAAAAGAAACTAAAAAATGAAAAAATAGACAACAAGTAGCTTTCTACTCGTGCGAGCCGAGACGAAATTTGCCAATCAATTAATAAATTCACTATGGGACGACTTGTGGTAGCTAATTAATGACGCGATGGATTTCTGAAATCAGGCTCGTATTTTCATGAGTACTTTTAAGGTTCTCAGTGAATCGCGATTTTGAACAAGATCCGGATTAGACTACGGCGACCGTAAGTTCCTCTCATTTCCTGCTGCGTCTCACCTTTATCTCACCGTGAAACAATCCTTCATTGTCTTGTGAAATTTGCGGCGAGTTCGCGCGGCCTTAACACACGGCTAATTGCTCCTCCGCGAGTGTAATTAAGGCGCGACTTTACCCTTAACGAGTCCCCAAGTTTTATACGTCGGTTGTATATAGATATAGGGAGGTGTGCAAGTACTACTAATGTTTGTAACGAAAAATATGACCAGCGACAAATTTTTCTAGGCGTTCGCCCTCACTCGGAGAGACTACCAATGCGGCAATCTAATGCAAAACAATTTTCAGACCGCGCGCAGGAGATTTTAGTTACCGGCCGAAATCAAAGTTCAATTAACTTTTCCGTGCGAACAATCGACGGCTGATGAACCGGCCGGAGCCCATGAATCGCAATCCCGGTACAAATACACAATCCGAGATGTATTTTTAATTCTCCGACCGTCCGCTCTAAAAAAAATTATTTGTTTTTCGCCGAAACTTCTACAGAAACATCGCTCGACTGTCTGCTCGATCGTAATCCTCGACATTATTAGTTTCCTTTGCCAGTAACACACGACGAGTTGGCCTGAAATTTCGGATCGTCCATCTATGGCCGATAAATCCCGGCTCGTTCCTTCGGATATGTTTCACTTTTCGCACGCCACGTGCCTATCGTAGTTGATAATAGACCAGACACTGCACACATTGACGAATGCGATAAGACATTATGTACTATGTACGTACGCGAAATATGACTGCTGACGTTGAAATATCAAAAGTTTTTGCGAACCAATAACAAGGTCTAATCGTCGATTTTCAAAGGATCTAATCACAGGACGCTGACGAATTTCTAAGACGTAAAAGTGATTTTCGTTATTTTCCAGCGAATTAGGGATAATTAGGGTGAACCCTTAGTAACGTGGGTCTGGTAGGTACCGGGGAAGAAGGTTATTCACGAGGTTGGATATTAGTGTAGAAAAGGATGGCTAAAGATAACGACTAAAGATACAGGACGGATGCTCTTTTCTTTTTGTTCTTCTTCAGTGACAAATACTCCCACGTTAAGTTAAGAGGGACTGGGGTGGCATGGAGGGGGGGGGTGGGATCGTTGTTTCGTGATAATTAAAGTACAGGTGTGGTCGTTAGGTGAAATTAATTAGGACAAGTGCTCTACTTCACTCGCCGCAACCTTTCTTGGAGGTTACGGCCTGAAACACAGCTCGCTCCGGTACTCAAGGCGAACCCTCACCAACTACCATAGCGTTGCAACCTTTTTGCAATAACTGTTCACGCTTCTTGGCCCTGATCTCGGCTTTGACGCCATTACGGCTGTTTGCTGTATACCGATTCCGAAAATCAAGATCACGTGGTAGAAGACTCGAGGGCGTTGGCTGCGCTCTACCGTAATTTACGTTGATCGCACGGAAGAATTCTTCCGGGATTCTGACCGTCTGCGAAATTAAGGGAGAAATTGCGAATTCCGTATTTGTCTGTTCCTCATGGACAAGGTGTCGTAATCCTGACGGAGGCTGGGAACTGGCTACATCCGAATAGAGAAGCATTCTCAGGCGTGAATAATTTCATGAGTTTAAGCCCGAGCCTTCATCCTGGTCAACTGGAAGCTCGAGTTCCGTTTTACCCTTTCGTAGGTTAGTCTGGGTAGCATGGGATAGATATAGGTAGCCTACGTTCCTACGTGGAATATCGTCCGGAAGTCGTGCTGAAGCTTTGCTTGGCAAAGCTCGGTAACATTGGGAATGATTGCAAGAATGTCGCTGGGGAATAACGTAGGCAAAGTGCAACGATGGAAACAGTGGGATTGGGACTGAGAAGTAAGAAGTATAAGAATGGTAAAAATAGTCGTTAATGGTAGTCGTTAAAGTCGCGTCGTATAATACGTTAAGAGATGTAGGTTAAAGATCTTTTCTACTTGTCTACTATAACGGAAACGGTATTTATCCACGGCCCGCGTTGCGACGATTGCGAATAAGTTGTTTGAACTTAAACGCGAAGCATGAAGTATGATAGATCGGATATCAAGTTTTAATATGAAGTTGAATTTGGGATAGGAGGCGATACTTTTACGTTATGTCTGAGTAGACTAAATTATTTGATTTAATTAATCATGAGATACAGTTGAGGCTTATAGAATTTTCATGTGAGGATACTGACTATATGTATAGAGATAAATTTTGATAATTTATTAATTGGAGTAATTAATTACGTGAATTGCATCTGGTTAGCCACATTTGAATGTACATTGAAAGTTTACGTATCGTTTATAAAAATTTCAACTCTCATCTACAGTGAAGGGCGTCTCGAGTAACGTGTTGATTTACAGCTGTCAAAAGTTTACGAGTTCGGAGATGTGCCTTCCATCTTGGATAAAATCCAAAGATCAACGGTTATCGTTGAGTGAGCCATCAGGTTTCGAATTTCGAGAGTCCTCGATCTAATCCTCGTGCAGCCACTTGCCGTGAACCATCCTTTCAAAAGTTGGCCAAGAGACGCGAAGTTGCTCAAACGAGTTTCTCAGGAGCGGCAGACATTCCATTATGACAAAGTTCCGTTGCTCTCTAAACCGGGTCGTGTATTCTTCTTGAATCGCCTGTACATACGTACATGTCTCATACATACGTGTTCCGCTAGTAAGTAAAGTCTGATTTAAGCGACAGGGATTCTTTAGGTACTTACCTTATCCTATATGACTGTAGAACGTTATTTACCAAACACGACAAAACGTGGGCAGCGACGAGCTTTCAAATTCTACTCGAAGCTGGTAGTGTTACCCCGACATCGTCCGATTTCCGAAATCCAAGAGCTTTCGAAAGACATTTTCACGGTACATTTGTACTTGGCTAAAGGCAAACTTTGGAAATTCGTCTTAAGTCGTGCGTCTTGCCTATCTGATATATCTTGTATTACGAACCAAGTAACCCGGTCATGTATAGTCTATTGAGGATAATAAATGACGATCAATCACGATGCTTAATCAGGTCCAGAGATTTCTGATAATTGAATCCGTAGCTTGTTAGTTTATCGTGACTTCCCTTTGTATCTGAATATCTATGAAAAGTACGTACACCTACATGCGCAGCCATCTTTGACCCTTGCCCATTTCTTCTCACGATTACTTGCTACAAGTACAATCTTTCTTGTGCTATTCTATCTCACATCCTTCGACGGGATATCACGTAGTGACCGTGCCTAGAACTTATCTGCAAAGTACATTCGCGGGATTCGCCGCAAGACGAGGATTGTTCCGTGGCGATTCCGTAACGACGTGGAATCTGACGAAGTCTCGTCACGCCGCTCGTGTTCTCGTCACGGCTGTCAGGGCTTCTATCTTCGCGCAAAGCTGTCTCTATTTTTTTGTCGTCTTTACCTTCCTCTTGTCTCCTGAGAATATCTCGGTGGCTACGTTTGCTGCTCTTGAATTTTCCATTATACCGTCACCTTTGCTTATTTTGCCTTGTTTCGAATATTTTTTATAAATTGATCTGTTAGTATGTATATGTATTTTACCATTTACCGATAAAATTAACGGAATTTTCGTAATTTTCACTCAAAATCGATGGAATCTCCAAAGCAAGAAAGCAAAGGATAGGCAAGGTAAAAGTAAGCGAGGATAAAGTCCCTGCTTAATTTTCATTCTAAAGGCACAGGAGACAAATATACACAGAAAAGAATCTTCATGGGCTAATAAATTTTGAAAGTTTATGCCATCTGCCTTTCACGTCGATTTACGAAGCCCTGGACGTTAAAGTGGTTCGATTATGAAGAAGGTAGAGCAGCAGTGGCTAAGAAGCATCGAGGGAATCGAATTTTCCGTATCGCCTCGAGCGCGATTCGCAAATCCTTTAAGACTGACGACGTTACCTACAGAGCGGTCGATAAACTTCAATTTTTTCGCAGCGGTATAACGTAGCCGAGCGAGGTACCTTACGAGTTACGCAATATTCATACACAGACAAGAAACGTGGAAGTCCCTGGTACCGGGTGTCGCGTCACGATACATACCACGATTCTACCTAAACCGCGAACTCGAAACGTGTCCCGGACCAAAGCTCTCTGGGCGAACAAATTGTTTTTGTCATTTGGGATAACCGGACAAATATATCGCGTAAACTCGTACACCTAGCGTAAGAAACATTCGTGAAAAAAGCTAGAACGGCGCGCAAAGCCCGCTGGATATTCTGTCACGAAAACATTTGTCTCTGGGCTATCAGGAGTTCGCGTAGACGACGGTTTATCCCGAGGTGCTTGGACTAAATCAATGAATAATTAGAACGTCGCAAGTCGGCCCAAGTACGAAATGGAATTAATATTAGTTGCTCGATGCATTCGAATGAGTATGCATTCCTACAGCGTTGCTTATTATTATTGTTACCGTCTCCAAAGTTATAATTGATTTCCGTAGAGCGCCGCTTCAACTTGAAATGACAAATTAAAATCAGTGCTTCCTCCACCGGAAACACTTTTAGATATATCGTTGTGCTTTTCGCGTTGCGCGAGGAACGCGCTTGCGTGACTGGAAAGTGTAACGCGATTCGACAAGGACCCACAGGGAGCCTCCGATCAAGTCACGGAAACCAAGTAAAAAAAAAAATTGGTTTTGTGTACGAGTTCATTTGGTTCATGTCCCATCTCGTACATTGGTTTGGTCATGTATGGATACTATATATAAATCATATTATAATTGTAGAAAATTTCAAGAAAATCTAATGAGTTATTTACGATTCAATAATTGAAGTTCACATATGATTTATATACTATTCATACATAGTCAAAACCATATATGAGTCGTATATGTTTGGTACGTGAACTATAATTTTTTTTTACTTGAGAATATTCATTTCTGCCACAGTATACAGGAAAGTGAATGAATAACTTTATAAGAGGTTAGCTTTTAGACCCATCGGTTAGCTATATTCTTTTTACGTCCAAGAGTACAAGTGACGGCCGGCTTCCTCTGGACTTCTTTAATTTGTTACGCCAAGTCCGATTCCTCCTGCTCAGGCATTTATTATTTAACGGGTATTCGCCTACGTCCTGGCTACGCAGAACCGGCGGATATCGATCGGCGCTTCTAACTTATGTCAATAATTTGCCAAAGTACTGCGTATAGGAGGCTCTTTCAGTTCCACTTCCATCTCCATCGCCACCCACCTATTACAAGACTATAGATACTAGTTCACCCTACAGCAGCACATACTCGAACCCAGTACAATCTCACGTGGAACATACCAACCCTTCTCCATCCCCTTTAGGTACCTTATATATAAATGTGTATAATTTCTACACGCGTCACGGTCGCCTGTATACACGCGAATAATACACGAGAATATACACACGAAGCCGCTTCCTTGGCCGACCTACCTGCACACAGCTTTACCAGGTAATGGCATATAATTAGGGGAAGGGCGTATATATGTTCTGGGCCTACAATTTTAGTTAGTGTCTTAGATGCACGTATATATACATGTATAGTGTGATATAGTATGCTATACGTGCGTATTACCAAGGAGATACGTACGCGAGTCCTTCACTTTGGAGATATACATACAGCATTTACTTGAACGTACAAGGTATTCTCGTGCGCTGGCTCATAGAAGGGCTCAGAGCCCAGACTGATGGAAAGGATACAGTAGTTTTTTTTGACTAAATTGGATGTGTTGGATTTTTTGAAAATTCATTATTAGCAGGGTTCCATGGTCTTTGGTGAAGTCTTATCACTGACGGGTGTAACAGTTGATTAGCTCAATTTTTATAGTATCAATTGACTATTGAGATATTTTGATAAGGTAGATGTTATATCGTATTTTTCTTTAATTTTAATATCGGCACACTTGGTGTCTGAATCGCTTTATATAAAGATGCTAGCTTTGTTGTTTGAGGATCATTTATTTTTCATGGAGGAATCCAAAAGTTTTAAGCTCCATCGCCGTATCATGTTACACGGAGAGTCTGTGTGTGTGTGAGGGTTGTTCGGCGAAAGGGTTTTGAGAAAGTTTCTCATCTCTGGCTATGGGGCGTGGAGAAGGTTACAAAACAGGAAGAGAACTCGAGACAAAGACTTCACTTATAACGTGGCGGGTTCTCGCTATAAAATTCTGAGGCATTATTAACGAGCGTCTCGCGAAAATTAATGATGGCTTTATTAGGTAGCGGACTGAGGAAATGGGCGCTAACTCTGATCGCTAAGGTCACAGTCTTGCTGCCGATATGTAAATTGCATCATTTCTATAGGATATGGGATTGTGTTTCTGTTCAACATGATCGGTATCAGTCGGGGATTTTTGGTAGGAGAAAGATTCAATATAGTATAGTCATGCCGTGTAAAAAATTTTCGTTTACGTAGATTTACATAAGACGTCTGTGAAAAGTTCACCGACGTTCGAGATAACGTTCCGAACATATGAGATTGCAAAACGACGGAGTTCTTTTATTTTCCGTATTCTGGGAAATAGGCACAGGAATATTAATCCTTTAGGATCGAAAGTTCGCGCATATATAGAGCACAGCTTAAACTTGGATCAGCTTCGCAGTGGAGCCAACCGAATAACAATATTCACGGTATTGTATTATTCTGTAGGTACAGCGAAATTATCCATAAAGTCATCCGACACTGTAAATCGCCTGCTCTTTCAAAACTTTACCGATACTCTTGGGCGATTAATGCGCGACGAACTGTTCAAGTCAGCGCGATATAATTCGCCAGGACTGTGAATGGTGGGTATAGAAATCATTGCGGGATAGAATGACAGAAAGAGAGGGAGAACGAGAGAGAGAGCGAGAGAATGTATAGCCTCGAGGGTGGCCAAGGGATCCGAGTTATTTGGCAGTTTGAATTTCAATTTGGCCTCTTCGCGAAAATTCCATTTCTTCATTTTTCTCTCTCATAATATCCAGCTCGTTTGTTTAGGTCCTACTGGAAGCTAACCAACTGGCAGCGGTGTTATACAGGGTGACGAAAAAGTTTTCACGCGACGAAAAGCAATCTCTACCATGGTTCCTGGTGTTGCGAAATCTTAACAAAGATAAATTTTATTAGAGGACAATCTCCGAATACTCAAAAGTCTATTACCTGTAGCAATACTCCTTCAGTCGGATATCGTTCATGTATGAAGGATGCACGTAGTGATATCTGTTTGCTGGATAGCGATAGAAATGTAAGAAAAGTAAGTGACTTTTTGTCAGGTCTGATTTTCATTTAGTTTGCTTTCGTGAAATTCACTACCCCATGCGTTTACAGCACTGTGCGCCAAGTATAAACGCAGGGATCTAACGGACATCTCGGGAACTCTATCTCGTAACACGTCGTTTCAATTTGTCCTGTAGAGGATGGTTCTGACAAATATTGCGGCTGCTCCTTTCATCCCCTTCGTGATACTACCTACCCTGTGAAATTGCTCGAGAGATACTCGGCTCGAGAAAACACTTTTGTTGTTTTAAGGCGGGACAGGTTTATTTACTGCCTCAGTAACCATACACTATAGAATGCGACATATCAAGCTTCTCGACAGACTACCGGGTATCAATGGAGTCTTTCTCCTCCGTCTCTACGAATGCGTTATTCGTCACTGTACTCGATAAAGAAATGCACGTTCGCGCAACTGTCATAATTTTCAGGAAAATCTTCCTGCGATTGAAATGATTTTCACGCGTGTCAAAGTCTTTCCGGAGCTTTGAACGCGTCTTGGGTCACACTTCCATTTAAGGAAAACAAATATGATTGATCACGTCGTAAAATACATAGAAGAAACGCAGACGAGGATGAGGGTATCTTCTCGTACGTACACGAGAGGGAAAAAGGGACGGGGGAGGCGACCCTCTCTGGGAGAAAGCTCGCAAATAAAAGCCGAATTCGAAATTGAAAATAAATCTCGCTTAAAGCGGTAACTAAGGGAGAGGAGAGCTTTTTCGCTCGGATTAGTATATAGATAGTGGAAGATAGGACGATACGTTGTCTTCTGTGAAAAACTATCATAACCTATAAATATAGTAGTCTGCGGATCCTTGGCCCGTCCTCCGTAAGGGACTTCGTCGGCTTGTCGGATGCTGGAGAAAACTTTTTTATTTATGAAATTCGACGGGAAAAATTACGGCGCACCGAAACTGTAGTCCTCTTACTCTTTGGAGGGAATCGGTGAATTCCGGCCCAGCATCCAGAACAGTCGAACCCTCGGGATCTTCTCTGTTTTCACGGGATGCTCGAGGTTTTGCATCGAAATTACGGCAATCTCGAACCGGTTGCCGAGGATACGCATTTCTCGCTCGATTGAGCAACGAGAGCGCGAGATTATTCGAAAAACGTTACCTACGATCCGAGCTGTGGCTCTCCTCCTCTCTCTTTCTCGTTACATGTACGTATATATTTTTTTCTCCTCTTCGTCTCTCATTTTTATACAGTCACACACACACTGCAGCCTCTTTTTCCCTTTCCCCGAAGCACGGTCCATCCCGTCCTCGCGAGACGGCTGAGAAATAATGCCGACGAGCTCCTTTTATCGCGAAGTAGTCGCGCCATTACTTTCGCAAGAGTACTCTTTTGCGCGCCACCTAAATTCGCATTGGCGAGTTCATTCTATTAGGATTTCTATAGGGGTTGTTTGTCCCTGTTCTCATCGCATATATATCGTACACATACCAGGGACGAAATTATGCGAGTCTCACGCGGTATTGTAATTCTTTATTGAGGTCGCAGCGTCGCGACGCTGGGAGGACGCCTCCGTCCTCCTATCTATGTATATCACACGGATCGACGTCGGAATTTTCTGCGCCGTGGCGCATCGCGTCCCGCAAAAAAGAAAACGACGATAAACGTTATTGGTCCCCGGCCGTCACACTGGGATAAATGCTGATTCTATCTGGGTCAGGATCATTAGGGACTGCCTTTTGTCGCGAAAAACACTGGACCCACTTATATTTTGACCATTCTCATTTCGTAGGCCGGTTTTGTCCCATGGGTCAACACCTTTTCAGCCTCAATTATTCGCCCTGCTCTCGGAGACGGAAAAACTTGAAATCTCCATTGAACCGTGTTCACCTTTCTTCGTCTCTCTGGACTCTCTCTCCTTCTCTTTCTTTCGTTATATCTGGCATTGCATCTGAGACTTTTTTCTTCCTGTCTTTCTCTCTCTCTCACTCTCGCTCTCTCTCTCTTCTATCCGTTTCATTACTTATACCTCTTTATCTCGCATACATTTTATTGCGTTACATTCTATTCGCTATCTCGTGGGACGTCTTTCTCTTTTGCTATAAGAACGGATCTTATCCCATCCCTCGCGGGTAGTAAGCGTGCCATTTTAAATAGAGGTCCCATCCCCCCCTCCCTCCACCCTTCAACCCGTTACTCGCTCTTTTCCGCTTTTTATATTCCTTCTCTTCTTGACACTTCAAACCTCCACTTTTCCTTACTTGGCTTTCCCTATACTATTTCCCCATCCCTCTTGCCCAACACATTTCTGCTTTTCCCCCGCACGCTAAGCGGCTTCAACTTATAATTTCAACTGTTCTTCTTCTCTTGCTTTCTTTTCTTTTTTTATTTCTCTTTCTTTATTATCTTTTCCTCCGTCAACCTTTCTCGAGAAAGGTTATTCTCAAAACTTTGCAAGTTCCCGCGACTCGCCTGCGACCGTATTTATCGACTTTAATTTTTTGGACTTTTGGCGAAAGTACAACAAAAATTATCTGTCGCAATTCCGTTTGATCCGATATACCGTTACGGAGGTTGGAAAAAGAAAAATCGGAAAAAGAAACCGATGCGCATATCTGACGTCGACAGTGAATTCGGTAATGACGACGAACGCGCGACAACAGTGAGTGATTGATTGCGGCTGATTGGGATAAGCTTCGATTGATAACTAAATCGCTTCGTGCAGCCAATATTGAAGTTACGTGCTGGGTAGCATTTCTTACGTATAAAAGATATATATCCCATAGGCCATCGCGGTTCATTACGAGCAAAGCCGTACTTTTGTTATCTATTGGTCATTCCTGTTGATTCTGTACTGCATTATCCGTTTAGCATATATCTACACTATACGCAATGGATTTTTTTTATACGTATCGATTGCCAGTATAAGTAACCCACATCCATCCAACTTTTCTTTATACTAGCTTTACTTCGCTTCCTTTTCACTTGTTCGTTTGCTATTTTCCATTGATGCCAACCTTGCTGCGCCAATACTGTCTGCTGTCTATGTGTACATATACAATAGGGCCATTCAAAGACTTTGTAGTTTCCCTGCTGTCCATTTTCTGTATTCGGCAAGCGACACTTAACACGCCGGTATGATTTACAGACGAAATATTCAAACCAAAGTAGCCGAGCTATCCATACACTTCGTAAAAAATTATCTTAACTCGTGATCACCGCCCTACGTTCTATTTATATTTTTATATATTACTCCCTTCTACGTTCGTCCGATTACTTTCATATTTTCTTTGAACGAGTTACCGTTTGTTAAAATTGGCAAAATTTGAAATAAATGTTCATCCGAAAATCGTGTACAACTACGTCAGGTCAGGTGACGCTTTGCACATCCTAGAGGAACAATATTCAAGTATAACGTATATCCATCTATCCGAACCGGAGGACGAGAGATACATAGCCAGAAGATCCTTGTAGGTTGTAGGAGAGCATAAGTGGGGTCCTAACTGAGCCCCAGGGCGATCGCTACTCGGCGACTTGGGGCCAATGAATTTTATCACTACTTATATTTATCGTCATAACCCGGAACCTTCTTCCTTATGTTGCCTTGAAAATTTAGCAGGCAGCCCAAAAAGATAACGCCGGAAGCTGTCATATTCCTGGAGTCGAGACTTAGCCGACGCGACGGTCTCGTAAAATTCCTTGGGGATTCCGGCCATTACTCGTTTACTCTATATACGTATACTATATATATTACGAAATCGCACCAATGTCCCAGGCTCGATTCTTAGGTGCTGAACAACAGATTTCCCCGGTTGGGTAGCTTCTGCTTCCGTTGGACATAATTCACTTCTGGACACGCACACGTATACGGTATAATACTATTCTCAGCTTGCTTTCGCTACGGCAAGATGTATATGGTACTATTTCTACCCAGCATCCAGTTGTATCTCTGACATAGAGTAACGAGAATCAAGTGTGCGGACTTCGCGAAGAAAAGTAAGGTTTACCGTAAGATACCTATAGGTAACTGTGGATGCTCAGGTAGATGCGGAATACTAATCGAAAGTCTCGGATCAGCCTCGCCTACGGGGCATTCTTGTCGGTTGAGTTCGCGGGATGTGCTATTACTCAAACATCAAACTACCGGCGCATTATAATCATTTATGGACTAGTCTTTGCATAGAAGTCTAGAGAGAAAAGCAGTATCTAATATTTATACGGCATGGGTACAAGTTGGCATCTCTGGCTATACGTATATATATGTATATATATATAAATATATATGTAGAAGTATATCTTCTATGCATGGTATACAGCCACGGTAGGATGGCTCTACGAAAAACGAATCCGAAATGGTAAATATAAACTGCTAAGTAGGTGAGACGTGGTCAATAACGTGAAGCGAGTCGAAGTAAAAAATAAAAAAAAAATAAAATGAAGTAGCGGGCTTAAGTGAGTATAATAAATTGATCGAAGGCGGCGGGGCATGCGGGCAACACTCTGGCTCTATTAGCCAGGAGATGCATGGTCCTTCCTCGGAGCATCCTACCCCGTACTGTAGATGGGTATTATATCTATCTGGAGGAAGATGGTTATACGTAAACCCTGTGACAAGGATAAGAGTCATCCTTTAAAGATTTAGGAAGGAGAGGCCAGTATGGAGCGAAGTGTATATAGGTATAGCCGGCTATTCTATGGATAGCTATATACATACGTAGATAGTTGGATGGAGCGAAGAAGGGTACCTACCAGGGAAAATAGGATCAGGGGTGGATGAAGGTAGAGTTTCTAATATGGCTGACTAGTTGGCATCCATGGCTCCTTTCTTCGTCGTGTCAGCAGCCGCTTTAAGGCGATTCCACTTCGGCGTTCTTCAAATTCTTCATTCCTCTGGGAGTCCTTTTGCCTCGGAGGTTAAGGGTCGGGCGATTAGAGGCTGAGAAAATTGGAACGCGCCTCGAAGGTGTCGAGTCGCAGGGCGAATTAAGACGTTCCCTCAAATTCTGGGAGCGGAGAGGATCCGATGGGTGAGGGTTTGACGTCCATGGCACGGGAAATTTCGTGCGATCGATTAGATACGGAGTATATCTGGAATGCGCTTGGATTGGAAAACTCGTCGACCAGGCTCTGATAAAGGAACAAGGAAAAAGTGGAGAAGAAGAGACCAAACGACGCTGGAAGTAAAACAAAATGGGTGATGGCGACGCCGGCTAGGAGAGTCTAGCTTAACCGCCTCAATAACGATTTCGTCTGGGGACTTTTCCTCCTTTTCTTCTGTTTCCTTTTATCTTCCTCGCTTTTATGTCCAGCTCTACTTTCAGGTCGCTTCCTTTTCCTCTGCTTTGGAATTTAACGGGTCTAAGTTAATTTCGAGAATTTCTTATGCAACGGTGCATTAGCCCGGCGACAGATGTCAGCACCCTCGTCCGGGAATACCCACGGCTGCTGTACGTCTGACACTCTCACTGTTCTCTTTCTCTCTTTCGCTGTTCTAATACAGTAGATTCACACCTTTTGCCCGTATCAGGTACAGCACACAGTTTTCATTCGAAGGGCCGCAAAATAAACTCACCCGTCAATCCTAACACAAATCAAGGAAAACTTGCCTGGAATTCCGCATGCGGAACTGCTAGTTGGCACTCGTTAGTCAAACCGTCAGGGAATAAAGTTTCTTCTTGTGCGCCCGCGGTCTCTGGCACGTCAATCCTCCGGTTGTTTCTAGTCTAACGACAGAAACTGCAATACCACCCTTGAGTACCTAATAGTAAGTACCCTGGGCAATTCGAGCGTCAGTACAGCATTATTCATTCGCTGTGGCTTCTCGTTCGTGAGTGATGAAATTATTTTTTTTTGAAATATTAGACCCATTTAGGGAAGACAAAAATAACTATAAAAATTGGATGTTATGTGGCATGTTTTGGTACAGATCGCACAATTTTAATCAATCGTCACGGAGTCCTTTCAACATCAATATCGGTGAAGGCTTCTCGATTATTTTAGGGTTCTCCGTCTAATAGAGGAAATACCCCAGAGAATTGGGAATCCGGAAAAGTGTTGGAGAGAAGTGGATCAAACAAGACTACAGAAGGAAAAGGATGAGGCGAGAGTAGGAACGAGAGGGACGAAGGCCGAATACAAAAAAAAGGCATCGTAGACCGTCGAAAGAGAAAGAGAAAAAGGCAAAAAGACTTGGGATGAAAAACGTAAGCGAAAAAAGGCAGTGAGGTTTTGGGGGGTTGTTTGATCTATACGCGCTCTTGGTCGCTCAACAACCCAGCAAATGCGAGGCCAAGTGAAAAACTAAATAAACAGTTGTGCCTAGTGAAAATACCCTGGGCGAACAGTTTTTACTGGCCGCGAATTTATCTAGGGATATAAAGGTGCATCGCTGGAATAATTTCAGTAAATCGTAGGTGTAGTTTTCTCGAATCCATTTATCGACTGTCTGTTATATTCAGATTGGTTGTCTTGTTCCTTGTTTATTTATTTATTTTGAACGATTTGTCATATTGAGGATTAGTTGATTTTTCGTTTAATGAGTTTCCTGAATGACACGTGGCCCATATTGAAATTCTCCTCAGGCGTAAAGATACTAGAAGTTGTGAAGCCCCGAAGACCCAGCCTGAAATTCATATTTCACTATGTTTACGCATAGATAATATACCTAAAATAACCAAGTGACTTCGAAGCCGTATTAAATATTAATTTATCGGCGAATACATGAATTTCGTTAACCCCTTCGAAAACCACCCTTATGCCACGGCAAAGTGGCTGGCTACCCCATAACCCATACACTCGAGTATGTTGAGATTCTTTAGCATACCGAGAAGATTTCGACGAATTTTTCAAACAAACCACGTTTTTCGGTTCACGAGTGCCCGCCATACACTGTCGCCCACCCGCCCTTTCTTCCGTTCAACCCTAAGCAATTTGACTTGTTCAATTTACATTTTAATATCGGTAAATATATTACGTGACACTGTAGCGTAATGTGAGTAACCTTTTCGCGAGTTTTACCGTTAAAAACCGAACTGGGGTGAAAACAATCAATACCCCCGCAACCCTCCTATCGACACTCAATTCAATTTCCTTCTATTTTCCCCACAGCGAATCGAACAAGTTTCTAATTTTATTTATGATAAAAAAGTGCTATCTTCTATGCCACATTAACATTAGGGGCTGTAACCAGAAGAACAAGGACAAAACGGCATATGAATATATTTCGGAGTGTTCGGGATAAGTATAGGTCCTTTTCGTGAGACAGGGGATCATTTTCATGCAGCAGCGGCGTATAATAATCCATTAGTGCGATGGGCTAAATTGAGGGGGACTTTGGCCGTCGTTGAAGGATGTAAGTGCTGCTGGTGCCAAAGCTACAGATGGAAGAGGAACCGGAGTTAGCTGACTGAGTTCGAAGTTGAATAGTGGCAGATGGATCTCTGTATACATGCATGTATACATAACTATCATACATATGTCCTCTATATAGGTATAATACATACTTATATAATATATAGATATATCCTTAGGAAGCTTAGGCAGACAATTAATTTGCCAGTCGTGACTGCGGTTCACGCTTCTGTCTCTACCTTTAGAAATGATTAAGAGTGTTTAGAATGCTTGCGCAATCTGAACTTATCAGATTTCAAATTGATCGTTAAATCTAATGGGGTTCAGGGTACTATGTTTATGTATACATACAGTAGTCATGTACTACGTTGTGTATATCTAATCAAAACACGTTGCTCTTTGACGGTATGAATAATGGTAAATTATGTAGTCAGTGTACGTTCAGAGAAATCGCTAGGTGTATATGTACTCAAGTACACTATATAAAATCGAATCCGATTTGGGATTATCGGTTCGTGTTACTAGTATCGCTTGCACTTGTTCTCGCGTCTGGTGAAACTTTTTCTTTTCTACCATAGAACAGGAGTATCGGAACGTGACGGCTCGTCTGTTTCCTGAAACTTGAAGAAATCGAGTGGCACACCGGCGATACAAAATCGTCCCGCGTCGAGATTCTCGAATATTTTTCTTTATTTCTGTTTCTTTCTTCTTTTTTTTTTCATTTCTCTCTATCACGTGCTTCGTAGTATCGCCACCTGTTACGGAAGTAAGTCCAGTTATCGCTTGGCGAGGAACGACGGGAACATTTGCAAAGTTTCGCAGTTAACGCTTTCGGGCCGAATATATATTCTGCAAGACAAGGGAATCTGGGTTACGGGCCACTTGAACTCTGGTATCTGGACGATTGTCCAGTCACGTAGAAATATGGGGTGGTTGAGGGTGAACCCAGTGGTTCGGTTCACGGAGGGAAGAAAACCGGATAATTTTGGAGGCAGCCAAGCGCATTCACTGCTGAATAGCGCGACGTTGATAAGGAGACTGTATTATTCACTGTGGAAACGTAGGAAAATCGCTAGTTACATTATTTAGGATGTAGGTAGTACTCATACTCATACATATAGATAGTATGTCCACCCTTCCACAGGAGATTTTCAAGAAGATTTTCACGACGCGAAAATTGGTTGTCGAAGAAAGTGAAAAAAAAGAGAGAATTTCCATACTTGGATTACCTGTGTCTCATAATTTTCTGTGCAACCCGATATAGTACTATCAGGCAAGGATGCAACTTCTTACAGTAGACGTTTTTACGGTGAGCTCGTTACATCCGGATAATCGCATATAATTGACACATGTTATTAGGGGTCGGGAGTGGATGATGCGGTCGCTCGTACCACCCACCCTCTATCGCGATGGTCTTCACGGGGGTGGATTTCAGAAATTCAACCCGGCTGAACCATACAGATGCGTTTTCCCGCACGGTTGATCCCTCGCATTCACCGCCTCGGCCGCAAACAAATTACTCCAAGGGCCACCACAACAACCCCCGTCCCAGTCGACATTTCAACCCCACTCGCGTTCAGGGATACCTTGCTCGCCCTCGCACCCCTGGCTACCGTCGTTCTCATCTGCGCCCCACAACCTCTCTACATTCTATACAAGAGCCGTATACCATGCACCCCCGGGTGTTACCAACGCATAAAGGAAATACGTCACACCTCACGATCCATCCTCGCTACCCTCCCAACTCCCACGCCATCCTTGAGGATTACGTTGTAATGCCGCCACCATCCGATATCCCCAAGCTGTTTTCAATACGCTTCTCGGGAACCTGCAGCGTGACAATATTAATTCGCGTAGCGATAACAACATTCAGAATTCAATGTCTATGCTAATTCAATAGGAGTGTCAGGGCCAGTTCGGAATGCTTTTTTAAATCAATGCTGAATTTATTTTTTATCTCTGTAATCACGAGCACTATCGTTCCTCTTGGTGGCTCATGATATTACGATATACATAGAGATATGGCAGGTACGTATACATACGAGGGTGGCACAATGTTTTTCCTGGTTTAAATTAAACGGAAGGCACATTATTCTGCAGCTTACATTCACCCTTACGTGCGCCATGATTTGTTACACTCTGTCGAATCATTCATATCAGACCGGATGAACGTGTCGAACGATGGGGAACTGGCTTGAGGGTGAACGCGTGGTTCCGAACTTATGGGGTAGCGACTGAATAAGGGGGTTATAGGAAATGAGAAGAAGGGGTTATATGGGCCGGTGGCGTGCAGACAAGGCGTTATTAAAACTGCTGCTTGCTGATTAGATAAACTAATTTCCCAGCTGCATATTAAATTTTTAAATCCACCCTCCGGCCAACGTGCGCCGTTGAGGGGTGCACCAAGTTTTATGACTTTTCGACGGAGTAAACGTATTTTCCATCTCTCTCTCTCTCTCTCTCTCTCTCTCTCTCTCTCTCTCTCTCTCTCTCTCTCTCTCTCTCTCTCTCTCT